>JAXCGZ010020872.1:35000-40000 GCA_037179515.1 Halocaridina rubra | reverse complement strand
GTTTTCCTCTGATAAAGCTGTGGAAAAGCTTGGGATTTTCCTTAGCCTTCCTGGTGATGTCCCTCTCATAATCTCTCTCTGCCTCTCTCCTTTTACTTAGGTAGTCATTTCTTGCTCTTTTGTAGGTTTGCCAGGCATTTATGTTTTTCTCCTCCTATACCTTTTCCAGCATTTGTCTCTCCACTCCTTAGCTCTTTTACACCCATTATCGAACCATTTCTCTCTGGCATGAATTACACCTACTTTGGTGACAGGTATGCAGCAATCTACTATCTTCCCATATTTCTCACAAAAGATGTCATACATTTCTTGTACAGATTTGTTGTAAAATAAGGTTCTCCAGTCAATAACTGCAAAAAGCTCATTCATTTTGATGTAATCTCCTTTCGGATAGTTCCTCCTCATGTCCTCAGTGCCTCTACTCTCAGGAAGAATATCTTCAATGATATACTCCATCAACAACACACAGTGGTCACTCTTTCCAATTGGTGGTTCATACGCAATTTTTTCAATATCCAACACATTATCTGTGAACACTAGATCAAGTAGTGATGGCTCATCCCCACCCCTGGCCCTTGTTGGTTCCATTACATGTTGGTGTAGGAAATTCCCTTGTACGCAATCTAGGAATCTTGCCCCGAATGTGTGTGTGTGTGTGCGTGTGTGCGTGTGTGTGTGTGTGTGTAAGTAGACACAAAATGTTAACATACAGCATCAAATAGTAAGGAAGCCCAACACTGAAACAATCTATGAAAAGCATAGCTATATCCTGCTTCGAACTGGATCGTTTCTCAGGAAGGGGTTCAGTTAGAACCGGAAATATGGCAATATATTTTACATATTGCTTCAATGATATATATATATACATATATATATATATATATATATATATATATATATATATATATATATATATATATATATATATATATATATATATATATATATATTGTTACAGTAGTCGCCGTGGCTCAGTCGGTAGCGTCTCCGACTCTGAGGCGTCAGGTCGAGGGTTTGCGCCCCGTCACGGTCTGAGGTTAGCAAAGGCATGCACCCAGCGTAAGGATTACATCTGCCAAAACAAGTCCTTCGCAAGAAGGCAACCGTCCTAGCCCTTGGTTGATAAGGGAGTCCGTGACGTAAAACCGGAACCGATATATATATTGTTACAACCCCAAACCAGCTTGTTACCCCTTTTTAACTATCAATAACTCTACTCAACCAATCAGAGTCCATTTCACCAATCAGCATTCACTTCACCTCGAACAGTCAATCATAATGAAGTTTCTGGCCTTATCCTCGACCAAACTTTGGCTGACCGCTTAGTCCCAAGACCTCCCCACTGTCCGAGGCTTTAAATACCTGGTTAAGAACGCCGGCAAACAGAGTACAGTTCCAATCCAGCGATCGTCACCACAAACCAGGAGTATATTCCCCGTACCGGCTTTATGTCCACCTGAAGCTCCTTGTGATTCGTACTGTATATTCGTTATTGTGTATTAGTTTATTGCTCTCCTCCCAGGTTCCATTTCACTCTTGATGTAAGTTAAATATTAATTATCATTATTAGTTCCTTGTTGGTTTTTGTCTGTTTTGTTAATCTGTAGGTTTCTATTCATTAATAATGTGTTTAGGTCTGTTTTTGTTAATCTGTAGCTTTATATTCATTATTAATGTGTTTAGGTCTGTTTTTGTTAATCTGTAGGTTCATGTTAATTATTATATTAATTATTGATGTATTTATGTCTGTTTTGTTTATCTGTAGGTTTGTAAAAGCTCAGATTGTAATTCCTAGTGTATTAGGTGACATTGATATTACAATTGTTATAAATTGTTCACCTTATTTCCATGCCATTCACTATTTCGAGTCAATTATCCATTGCCACATGGTCATATATTAATCCTGGGTCTTGGGCATGAAAAACTTGAATTTGGTACTTACCAGTTAGACCTGGGTGTAATATCTTGGCGACCTTGCCAGGATCCTTGCTCAAAGTAAAGTAGTTTACATTAACTTCTCCCTTGTTCCCGTATTGTTATAACAATTGTATTATGATTTCAGGAAAGTGAACAGTGAATTCTTGGGTTTTTATTTTTGTGAAACAAATTTAATTGTGTGTGTAATTATAGTCTGTCTTTTGTTATAAGAAGTACAAATCGAAACAACCGTAACAAGTGTGTGATGATCGTTGGTCATTAGTGTATACTCGTTATCTTGCGTGGTAGCCGCAAAGTAAACCCTAATTTGAACGTAGGGTAGTGGTAGTTCTCTATACGTTCTTCCAAGACTCGTTAACTTTGTTAACCAATTTAATCTTATGAATCAGTATTGAATGGCTCGTTAGGTTTTTTCAACAATCGTCAGATAAATTTTCGGAGTGCTTTATATTTTGAAGTCTCTTTATTCAAGTATCAATATTCAACGTACTCTCACAAGTATCCAAGTTTTAAAGTACTCTGCTCAAGTATCGGGATACGTATAATCCCATCACTTATGCTAGTTTCTAGTATATCTACCTAACGAGTCGTTAATACTCTAGTGTCGAAGTATTTGGGTATAGTAAAGCATAGATTTCGGGGTCGTGCTTGACTATTGCTACTGTGTTTTCCCAGAGCTTCCTCGCTTCATTTTTCCTAAAGTTTTGATTAATAAATTTGATATATAATTTTTCTCGAAGCCTCCCTCTTGGGATCAAGTAAGTGACATTAGAAAAGCCGATTGGTTAAAGATTGCTAAACATTATAAAATTGCTCTTCCAACTCACCCCTCAAAGGTGACTAAGGAAAAAGTTAAGGAACTTGTTTTGAAACGTTTAATGAAACCAGGTTTTCTTGAAGTAATTGCTGAATATGTTTCATTACCTGAGGATACCGAGGAAGATTCCGATCCAGACGAGATTCATAAGTCAAAGGAAATTCAAGTAGCCCGTATTGATAATGCTACTCCGAAAATTGACCCCTCGTCTTCGCTCGAGTTAGAGAAGTATAGAATAGAACTTCAGTATAAAACGAGAAAAATGGAATAAGAAGTAGAAAGGGAATTAAAATTAGAAGTAGAAGCGAGAGAAAGGGAATTAAAATAAGAAGTAGAAACGAGAAAATTGGAAGTCGAAAGAGAATTAAAATTGAAAGAGTTGGAACAGGTAGGTAAGCATAGGGACAGATAACTATATATAAAGTAGAATGAGGTATCTTTTAACTTTTCCACAGTTTCTTCTATGGTACCAATATTTGACGAAGGAGACATTGATGGGTCCTTTAAATTGTTTGAGAAAATCGCTAAAAAACAGAAGTGGCTAAAAGACGAGTGGATGAACATTGTAGGTCCTAAATTGTCAGGAAAGTCTCTGAGAGTCTATAGTAGTTTGGATGTAACGGAAGACTATGATTTTGTTAAAACTCAAATACTTCATGCGCATGCAATCACACCCGAAGGATATAGGCAGAAATTTAAGAATATGACTAAAGCTAAGTATCAAACCTATGTGGAATTTGCCACCGAGAAAATGCGACAGTTCAAAAAGTGGTTAGTCCTTAAATGTCACTAATATTCTGGACTCGTGATTGTAATAGTCTTGGAGGAATGGAAGAATTAAATACCATTTCCTATGCTTAAACATGTAGAGGAGAACAATATAATGGAGCTTCTTAAGGTGGCAGAAATGGCAGATGCTCAGGCCTTACGGTTGGAATCCTGGAATGTCCGTGGGGTGGATCATGGTGTTTTTGTAAAATCTACCTCTCGTGATCCCCAGAGTAGATTGAGTGATGGGCAGAGAGAAAATAAGTTAAATTCAAACCAACTAGTTTGTGCTTATTGCAAGAGTGTAGGATATACCAATGCACAGTGTAAACATCCAGGGTGCAAAGTTTCAAAGAAGGGTTTTACTGCTACAAATTCCAATACTAAACCTATTGCTTCTAATTCTTGCTCCTCTCAGACCAATATGTTCAATGAATTTACTTTCACGGGTCATGTCGCGCTTAGCCCGAAGGGTCAGGCATTCCCCATAACTATTCTTAGAGATACTGGGGCTGCTCAGTCCATTTTAGTCCATGATGCTATTCCTAATCTGAGTCATAAGTTAACAGGAGAGAAGGTTCAACTGTCTGATTTAACGTCCCATATGTCATATCCTCTTTCATGAGTTTATCTTGAGTGCCCACTGTTCAAGTCAAATGGAAAAGTATCTGTCAAATATGGTAAATTGCCTGTTCAAGGAGTTCAGCTATTATTGGGAAATGATCTTGCTGGAACTCTTACCGTACCTAATATTACAACTGTTGATAATCCTCTTCCAAGAATTCTTGAAGAATCCCCTGATCATTTTCCTTCTTGTGCAGTAACAAGGGCTCAAGCTAAACTTGCTGTGTCTAAATCATTTAATACATTGTCATCCTTGCCTTCCCCTAAAGTTCAGGAGGATCTCCTGAACCAGCCATTGTCTAAAGAAGAACTAATACAAGCACAGAATTCTGATCCTTCATTGGCAGTGATACAACATGTTGCTGTAGATCATCATGATCTTGATACAGTGCCTGCTTTCTATTATAGTGATGGTGTTCTTATGAGAGCATATCGACCCCCTTCTCTGTCTAAAAAGGATTCATGGTCTGAGACTCACCAAGTAGTACTTCCCACTTCAGTACGACATTCTGTTTTAAAGATGGCACATGATGGTTATGCTGGGCATTTGGGTATTCAGAAAACATATTAAAAGTTACTGTCACATTTCTATTGGCCTGGAATTAAGAAGGAGGTCACTCAATTCATTAAGACTTGCCAAATTTGTCAACTCATTTGAAATGTCAATCAGCCTATTCCCCTTGCCCCTCTTTTTTCCATTCCAGTTGTTCATGAACCTTTCGAGAAAATTGTTATAGACTGTGTCAGGCCTCTCCCTAAGACTAAAAAAGGTAATGAGTGCTTACTTACTGTTATGGACTCTGCCACTAGATATCCAGATGCTTTCCCTCTAAAAAATATCACGGCTAAGTCC
>JAXCGZ010020872.1:20000-30000 GCA_037179515.1 Halocaridina rubra | reverse complement strand
TACTCTCCCTCTATGTCTGCTCTCACAAGGCCATTTCCGACAAAGAGTACGCGAGGAGAAGGATAGTATAAGGCTTTGCTGCCTCACTTCTTTTACTACAGTTGTGGCCAACTTATCATATGATAAGGGGTAAATCGCCATTTAAGTTACAAATTCTAATTTCTCCCTGAATTTATTTTTATCCAGTTGCCTTCAAGTTGAATAATTTATGAGCAACCAAGGCGCAACAATGTGAAAGATGGTGTGAGTAATTCTACAAGTACATGGACATGTAATCTGACACGGCTTTTGTGCGTATTTTATTAGATTATTATTATGATAATAATAATTACTATTATAATTAGCATAATAATAATAATAATAATAATAATAATAATAATAATAATAATAATAATAATTATAATCATACATACATACATATATCATAATTATTATTATCTCCTTACAGATGACTTTCTGACATGGAAGAAGACCTAACAGAAGAGCAATATTCTTCTAGTATTCACATTAAGAGGTTATATTACTCTTAATTAATAAAAGCAGAGTGCTCTTCTGCCATCAGTCGATTGGTAAACAATATTTTATTCTTAATTACTTGCTATGATATTTAAAATGAATTGCAAATTCTATTAATATTTGATTTATATATGAAAAAATATAGATTGTAATGCTTAACAACTGCAGTATCACTATGAGTGCCCATGTGCGTGTCCCCATGTACAGTTATCCAAATAAATAAAAAAGAAGAAAATATTAGTTATTTGGCTCATCAACACTGAATTAAGACATTTTTCTACGGCTTAAGTGTTCACGAACAAAATTAGTTGCAAAAGAGAATGACTAAGTCAATGTAATTATATATTTACTGAAGGTCTTGTTTTGAAAAGTAAATGCATTTATATTGTTTAACTAACAACATATATTGCATGAGTGTAGCACATCACTTGAGAATTTGATTGGTGATATTATACCATTTCTTCTTCATAAGCTGATTTTTTTTTTTTTTATGATATCACTGTTCTTACTACCTTTCTGAGAGTAAGTGTTTGGTTTTGGCACAAAGATTTGCTGCATAAATTAGTTATGAAAGCTGGACACCTCACCATTCATCATGCAGTGGCAAAAATTGTGAAATCTTTACATCTTCTGCAACAAATTATGCTCAACCATGACAGAAGGCATAAAATTTTAGCTTTTGTGCAGTTTACTCGTCATCAAGATTTAATTTTATGATTATCTATATGAGAGTTGGTGATTAAATATAATTGTTTTTTCTTATATGGATCTCTATAGCTTTACCTTGGAACATGTGCCCAAAGATATTCCCAGATTTGCATAAAAGGACATTATTACTGTCTCACTAAAGAATTTTATAAATACATTAAACAGATTCATTTCATTAGTTTTATAATAAGGTATACTCAGATAACTATATGATAATAATATATGGCAATTCTTTTTAGGTTTAAAAAAATTCATAAAACACAGCAGATCGGATATAGATAGTCAAGATCACAGATAAATAGCCAAAGTTCAAAACAGCATAGTCCAGAAGGTCTGAAGAGCTTAAATTAAATGCAATCTGTGATGTAGTGCATGGCAGTATTACTCTTTTTTTCAGCCATTTGAAGTATTCTAGATGCACTATTCCTATTTTGTCAAAAGAAACTTCCCACACATGCCTGTAACCAGGTTTTAGGCTAGCAGCGATTCTTTCTCAACTACCTGCTAGTGTTTTTCTTGTGCAATACCTGTTAAACTGCTCGCATTTTTAAAGAATTTGTATAGAACAACTGTTGCAGGTATTGTCAAGCAAAATGTCTGCTTCCTGTATGACAGTATATGATACTATCTGTATCTGTTTCTGCTGCCTTGTAGGTGCACATGGAGTGTGAAAAGCTTGGGGAGTAAACCTTGAGAGAAAATCCTAAGTAGCAGTAAATGGGGAGGATGCTTTCATCTCCTGGAACACTGCAGTTCATACAGACCTTTCTCTTCCATTTGGAGCTCATTAGCAGTGTCACGAAAGAGGGAAGTGCAAAATTGGCTAAAAAGTTCTTCCTCATCTTTATACCAGGCAAGCAGCAAAGCTTCCAGCTGCTTTATCCGTCTGTCAAGAAGAATAGAGACATACAGAATAACTGTTGTAGCTTTGTGAATTAATTTAGAGTTAGAGATTCTTGCAACTCATTTCTAACTATTGTTTTCAACTGAGACAGAGTAATTACAGATTTAGATGTTGACTCTTCAGCATCCTTTTTTTTTTCAACTTTGTGGGCCTTTTCATTACTGCTTATCCCATCATGGTTTATTACCCGTAAAAAAATAATCTTCAGGTTCTTAGTTTTGCATGAGATAAGCCCTTTAAGAATTTCAGTTATGAGGGTTTTGCAACATAGTTTTCAAGCTGTTAGTGATAAGAATGTGTTTTCTGTATAAAAAAATATAAACACATTTTCCAGCACCCATGACATATATATGGCAAGTTTGAATTCAAAAATTTCACACTCCATGAGTGATGTCCACTTGGGCAAACTTAACACTTTTTCGTAAAATTGCATCAATTCAAAATGTTCATGAACTATCATGCTACAACCAGACCTTCTGTACTGCATTTATAGGACCAATTTGTACATGTACAGAGGGTTTTATTAATATTTGGAAAATAATTGTTCATGATTACTTCAAGTGCCTCTAATCAGGGCCAGATGGTAGAGTTGAAAGAGAAGTTCCACATTAACTGCATTAACAAAATCCTACTGTAATGAAGTAGTCTCACACATTATTATGTTTTCTCTCCAAATTAGTGATAAGTTTGAATACTTTGTGATGAATGCATCTGTTGTCGTGTAAATCAATCACCTTTTATTTTAACTTGAATGACAACTGGTGCTGGGGCTTACTCTTGTAGTAGATAATCACCCATTTGAGGTGAAGGAAATCCTGAGGAAGCAGTCGAAGGGGAGGATGCTCTAAACCATTCTCTTGCATCTCCTGGAACAATGAACTATCACGCTACAACCAGACCTCTGTACTGCAGATATAGGAACTATATGTATATGTATAGTTTTTTTTAATATTTGGAAAATAATTTTCCATAAATAGTTCAGGTGCCTTTATTCAGGGCCACATGATAAAGCTGGGATGTAAGTTTCACACTTACTCTATGACAAGATGAATCAACAGATTCCCACTATCATGAAATAATCACACATTGTTTTCTCTCCAAAAAGTTATGAGCTTGCATATTTAGTGATGACTGCATCTGTTGTAGTGAAAATCAATCTCCTTTTATTTTAATTTGAATGATAGCTGGCGCTGAGATTTACTCATGTGGTAGATAATCACCAAAATTAAGCGAAGAAACATACTTTGCTATTCTAACAACAAATATTATGACAGATTGCTTGATATGTTGTATTAGACGTGGAAGCTTAAATTCGTGTTAAATATTTACAATTCTTGTAATTACTGGGTAGCATAGACTAACATTCATTCTGTCTTTCCTAATTCTTATATCTTATTTTCATTCAAAAAGCGGATCTATCGTCATCTCAGGGCCTAATTCTGCCATATCTCTAGGTCTTCAGTACTTTGACTATATTTTCAGTCTGTCCTTTTCCTCTGTGTATCAATATTTCATCTCTGCCTTGTCCGTTACCATTTTCTTTTCCTTCATCTTAATGTTTTCTTCGTGCCAGGGTCTTTATTGATGAGGACAGTTTTCTTGACTGTCCCGGTGTCACACTCATGATTTTTTTTTTTATGTAATGTCAAAGATGCTCACAAGTAAATTAGCTTGTATACTTAACAACCTACTTAATCCAGGCAAAATTATAGTTGTAGTAGTAGGAGTAGTAATAGTAGTAGTAGCAGTAGCAGTAAGAGTATCAACATTGGGAGTAGTGGTAGTAGTAGTAGTAGTAGTAGTAGTAGTAGTAGTAGTAGTAGTAGTAGTAGTAGTAGTAGTAGTATATATATAAATACTCAACTATGGAGTTGACCCAATTGAAAAGGGATTATGATTAAGGTGCAGGAGAGCATTCTCTGATATTAGAATCTTATACCCTCTGGCTCTAAGCCAGCCGAAGTAGTCGACACTGTCCATTAAAATATAAGAAAGAAGTAACATGACAATGATAGCAGATTACCAACATGGAATAGGATGCAACCAAAATTATCTTTTCATGACCTGCAGTAGTAATAAATCATTAATGCGAAGGTTTATCTAAGGCATGGCCGTGGCGGGATGCACTGCCTCCATTGAACAAAGTCCCAAAGCAGGATATAAATATAAGAGGAAACGGTAGTAGTAGCAGCACAAGCAATAGAGTAGCAGTAGTAGTGAAGTACTGGGTAATTTGTGTTTCTTATAAAATGATATTAGAATATATAGAAAAGAGATCTAAATTAAAAAAATGGAGTATATATGGAAAAAGGGAAGTATGGCCTGAGAGCCAGCCAGCCAGACTGCATTGTTGTGTGACTACCAACAACAGCCTCAAGAGTCCCATTTCGCAACCATCTTAAAAAAGTAAATGCAATCTAGAATTCTCTCTCTTTCTCTTTCCCTTTTTCTCTCTAAAAAGTAATCAACGAAGCTAATATTGGACCAAAAAACTAATTAAAAAAACCTCCATCATGAACATTTATTAAAATATTCAAGCATTTTGTCATTTTTATTTTTTAATAGAGGGTATCTTTCAATTCAATAGAAGCGGCCAAGTACCAGCGGCATAGCCTATATATAGGCCTAAAAAAGTTTTGATAAACACAATTCACACCCAGCAAACGAATCAGCTTTGTTAACGTTACGTCTAAGAATAGGTACACTTAGTGACGTCAGATGTGCCAGCTGACCTTCATATGCTAGAGGTACGTTCCCCCTTTCGCTGCCGCACCTGAAGACCGTAATGAAAGCGCTTGGTTAAATCAATAAAGTTCTAGTGTCTGGAGAGATAAAAACAAAAAGTGACTGACTCATTGCCATGACGCCACAAAATCTGTGGAAAGCAAGAAATGGGAAAAATAGAAACAACTTCATGAAGCGCATAACGAATGCGATTCGGAATCCATAGTAAGTCTGCCATTGATATTTATGATAGGAGCTGTAGTTGGAGGAATAATCTGCTGGTTGAACTGATCTGGATCCTTCATCTTTCCTGAAAATCCGCACAACTCCACGCTCAACTCAGACAACGTTGACTTATAATATATCTAAGACCGTTGCGGAAGGTGCTCTAAAAACATCTTTACATAGTTTAAAAGATCGACATCGAAACCTCAGGAAATTAGGCTATCATCCTACGCCTATCAAAATGAATATTTTGGACTTGCTGGACAAAACCGATTCTGTCCGAGATAAAATCATCTTGACTAATTTCATCACAGTCAATCAATGTCGAGAGGAAACCAGCTACTGTCCCGGAGAGGGAATGAAGTGTTTACCAAGGCAAAATGGCAAAAGAGATATGGTGGTGTGGACAAAAGTGATAGATCCCGCCTGGCTTACCAACCAAGCAAGGGTGGTGAAAAGTAAGTCATAACGTGTTAGTAGCGTTGATGGAATAGGCTGGTGGCCTGCAAGGCGACATAAACTCCGGCCTCGTTGGAATATGAAAAGGTGAGAAATAGTGACTTCATATTATTTAGCATTACCACAAAACCTAACACAAAATGTATAGCTTTTTTGGAGTAATAATAAAGCCCTCCAAATGAGAAATAGCGTGCTAGCTAGCTAGATAGATAGACAGAGAGAGAATCTTGAAGCGCGCATTGTATTAAAACGTATGGCACCACCAAAACGTATTGCTGATCATGACGTAATAAATCGATCAGCAAGTTATAAAATTGACAATACTGTTATTTTGCTAATGTAAACATAAGAGTTTGTTTCTTGGCATTTCGCCAAGCAATAATAATAATAATAATAATAATAATAATAATATAATAATAATAATAATGATAATGATAATAATAATAATAATAATAATAATAATAATAATAATAATAATAATAATAATTATTATTATTATTATTATTGTAGACACCGTGGCTCAAGCGGTAGCGTCCGCGACTCTGAGGCGTCAGGTCGAGGGCTCGCGCCCCGTCACGGACTTAAGTTAGCAAGGGCATGCACTCAGGGTAACGATTACATCTGCCTAAACAAGTCCTTCGCAAGAAGACAACCGTCCTAGCCCTTGGTTGAAAAGGGAGTCCGTGACGTAAAATCGGAAAAATTATTATTATTATTATTATTATTATTATTATTATTATTATTATTATTATTATTATTATTATTATTATTATTATGTCGAATTGAAAGAATGAAAAAATTTCATTTATGTTAGTCATTATGATTTATGTATGTACAAATCACTCACGTTCCCTAGGCTAAAACCCCACTACTCTAGGGCGTCTAATCCATAAGGATTTTAAGTTTAACATACAATTTCTCCATTACTAATTAATGTAGATATTAGGGTTGAGGGAATATGAATGTCGATAAGAGAATTGTGTGAAAGACAGAATCATTGAATACAATGTTATGGTATTACACTGATTATATGTCATTGAATTATTACCTTGGAATAATAAAAAAGTAAATGTAATTATTAGGCAACATGTAAAAACAGAAATAAAACATAGCAATATATATATATATATATATATATATATATATATATATATATATATATATATATATATATATATATATATATATATATATATATATATATATATATATATATATATATATATATATATATATATATATATATATATATATATATATATATCGGCCGGTCAGTCATATCAATGTGGAATTAAAGAACCTTGCAAACCAAGAATATGCAAGATAATTTATAACTAGAAAACCACAACTACGGTATTTTATTTCAAGAATAATCAACTTCTTGAGGTCGAATGATGAGGCTTTCTGGTTTTGGCATTTTGTCTCCTCACTCTCCTCCCGGTATTTGACACCAATAACAGTAGGGAGATTAAGAGAGAACTTTATAACTGAGCAGTGCACGCACGCGCTCGCGCACACACGCACACACACGAGTCTCCCTCTCTCTCTCTCTCTCTCTCTCTCTCTCTCTCTCTCTCTCTCTCTCTCTCTCTCTCTCTCTCTCTCTCTCTCTCTCTCTCTCTTATATATATATATATATATATATATATATATATATATATATATATATATATATATATATATATATATATATATATATATATATATATATATATATATATATATATATATATATATATATATATACATATATGTGTGTGTGTGTGTGTATGTATGTGTGTGTGTGTGTGTGTGTGTGTGTGCGTGTGCATACACGAGTCTATATATATATATATATATATATATATATATATATATATATATATATATATATATATATATATATATATATATATATATATATATATACAGGGTGTCCACAAAGTCTGGGTACATAGGAAATTTCACTATGCAGACCTATTCAATCGAGCTCACCTGAATTTTGTAAAGCGCATCAAATTATGCATTGAAAATGATGGAAACCATATTGAAAATATTATTTATTAACATTATCTTTAAATAAAATTGTTTTGCATTAAAAGTATGTGTTAATCTCCTGTGTGTGTGTGTGTGTGTGTGTGTGTGTGTGTGTGTGTGTGTGTGTGTGTGTGTGTGTGTGTGTGGTGTGTGTGTGTGTGTGTGGAAACAAGGGGTAATGGCTGAGAGCAATTTTGTGTGACTACCCAAATGAGACTCATCAGCCAAACCTTAGAACAAAATGGAATTTTTAAACAACGTTACTCTCCTCTCTCTCTCTCTCTCTCTCTCTCTCTCTTCTCTCTCTCTCTCTCTCTCTCTCTCTCTCTCTCTCTCTCTCTCTCTCTCTCTCTCTCTCTCCTTCTTTCTCAACAGTAATTAACAATTATATTTCCACAGACAGTTTTTACCCTTCAAAACTAGGTTAAAAACGTATACATAAAAATTCATCAAAATATCCCAGCATTCCCTAGTATATTTCTGCAGACTAATTCCTAATTGGTATGTCTTTTTCCTAAAACTAAGGACACAACGTAAATACTGAAATCCATTTTAATAATAAACCATTCCATCCAAATAATTACCCTTCAAGTCCTTTTACAGATCTCTACACAAACTTACCGAAAAAAAAAATTTAAACCCATAAAATATCGAAGTATTTCACGCAGATATTATTTACAGACTCTATATTTTGTGCATTTAAAGACGCATATTATTACAAGCGGTTTAACAGAATTGTCTTTTAATTCAACAGAAGCGGTGATTTCAGCAGCTGCTCCAGCTGTGTCTACAACAGGTGAAAGAAAGGGACCAAGAACCACACTACCTGAAAACTTATCCCCCTAACCCCAGCCCTCTACCCCAATTCCAGCACAATGCTGCAAATTCAGCTGTAATAAAGACTTGATCTGGCAACATTTTAAGTCTGGCCACTACTGGTAATATTGACACTTTGCGCTCACTCTTGATTAAAACGAAGACCCGACCCATAACAAAAGGAAAAAGATATGAATAAAATATAAGAAATAAAAAAAATCCAGTACATACATCTATGAACATATGAAAAATTAAATATTTAAATAAATAAACAATAACCATAAAAACCAATCGATATCCATTCTTGTTGGAGAATTATAAAACTAGGGCATACACTCAGGGTAACGATTACATCTGCCAAAACAAGTCCTTCGTAAGAAGGCAAAATCCTAGCCCTTAGTAGAAAAGGGAGTTCGTGACGTAAAACCGATAAGAATAAGTATTCTAAGATAAATACTATACTAAAAGGCATTCTGTCCTGCAACATTAACCAATCTAAATAAAGACTGCAAATTACTTAAAAATAAAAAAAACTTACCAATCCCTCCGTGCCTCAGCGGATACAGAGCCTGGATTTCATCGAGGAATTACAAAGCTTACGCCAGGAGACTCGTACATCTTTCTAATTCACTAGAGCCATATTGATCTCAAGAAGAGGGTAATGGAATCCCTCATACGGTTAGTAGCTCCTGTGTAGTCAGCAGGCTGCGCAAGTAGCTACTTAATAAGCAGTCAAGGATTATTCTAACGAACTAAGACTTCGATAAGGAAAATAGTTACAAATTCTTAATTTTTTTTTCTTTTATAGTTCCGCTCTACTACCGCTGTATTTCACATTATTATTAGTGGATGGATTCGGTTTTACGTCACAAACTCCCTTTTCTACTAAGGGCTAGGACGGTTGCCTTCTTACGAAGGACTTGTTTTGGCATATGTAATCGTTACCCTGAGTGTATGCCCTTACTAACCTCAGTCCGTGACGGGGCGCGAACCCTCGACCTACCCCCTCAGAGTCGCAGACGCTACCATATTGCCACGGAGACTACATTTCATATTATTATTAGTATTACCTTTATGACCCAACACGTTTACTAACCTTTCCTAACGCTCCCATCCTCTATCACCAACCCTCCACCCTAGAATACTCCACGCTAATTCGTCAGTTATGATATATATTCCCCTGTCCTTCAATCCTTTTTTTTTTCTCTTTTTTTCCTGTATTGCTCTTTTTATATTATTGTGAAATCTATTCGATAACAGCTACAAGCCCCGCTGTATTGAACAGTTAACAGTACTACCGGTTTGAACAGATGATAGTATTGTTGTTTAGAACAGCTGCTACCAATACTGCTTTGAAGATCTAGCAGCATTGCTGCTTTGAATAACTGCTAGCAATGTTGCTTTGAACAGGTAATATATTGCCGATCTGAATAAATAAGAGCAGTACTGCTCTGAACAGCTGATGTCACCTTTGCTTTGAACAGAGGCTAGCATTGCAGTCTTGAGCAGCTGTTAGCACTGCTGTTTTAACAAATGCTAGTAATACAGCTTTGAACAACCGCTGTCATTGCTGTGAAAGCACCAAATAGTTCATCATGACACTCTGGCTCATATATTGTGATTGTATAGTTA
>JAXCGZ010020872.1:5000-10000 GCA_037179515.1 Halocaridina rubra | reverse complement strand
AAATCTCATCTAACAGCTCATCCTCGTAAAGAGACTGTTTTGCCACTGGCAATTCACATCTAATGACGTACTAAATCATCCTGTTAATAAACAAGATCGAGAAGCTGATTGCGAAATCAAAAAATATATATTCTGCTTAGTTTTGTGAGTGGTAAATATTATTCTAATAATGTCCGTTCACAGTTTGCGTGTTCGTCCCTCATTAATAGCATCATCGTAATTAAAACCCTAATTATCATTACCATTCTCATCATCATTATAATGATTATATCTAAAAGTGTCATTATCATCATAATCTCTAATGAATTACTATAAACAGCCTATTTTTATCCCATAAGATGATTATATAATCGCTTTTAACATGATTATTATGCACATAATAACACCATGATTATCAATATTGCCTCCAAGTGTTTTGTGAGGATTAATATAAAAATTATCGCAGCCATACGTTCCATTAACTGCCTAATTACCAATATAAGAACCTGCCTGTTAGCCCTCAACCATTATCAACACTATTATTCATTAACGTTATCACCATCATCATCTTTCTCAACAACACCAACACTACAAGTTGTTTCATTATCACCAACGCATAAAACCCCCATAATTAAAAGGATACTATAATCCAAAGACCAACAATTTTGCAATTAATAAAATACCTCATTTTAAAATCGTCAACAAAACCATCATCACCAGAAATTACTGTTATCATCATCACCACAACCACGGACAATATTTACATTGTCGTCGTCACCACAATCACAATGGTCATCACAAGCATTTAGTTCTTACCATCATAACCACATCCACCAACAATATCAAACACCATCGTCAGCAACAAACTCACATATATCATCACCACAATGTTACTCTTAGCATCGTTACCACAATCTCCAACATTATTTTCCCCTTCATTTGCAACACACTTATAATCATCATCACCAACATTGCCACCACTAGCACAATTTCATCGCTACATCCTCAGGACCTATCACTAGTATCATTAGCAACGTCTTGGTATCTAACACCAGAATAATCACCATCTTCAGAATCTACATAATCATCCACACAACTATCACCCAAGTATCATTATTACAACCACCAGAATCAAAAGTAACGTTGTCATCATCATGACTGTGATCACTATCGTTATCACCATAGTAGTACTATCATTATTAGACATCACTACATCTGGTACAAAAGCAAGTCCTCATCAACATTATCACACAGTATCATTATCAAAAGAAGCACTATATCTTGCCTATCACCAAGTTATTTACAGTGATAAATGAATATTATCATATTCACCATCAATGACTATCGGGAAGAACTTCTTGAGGCAAAAAAGAGGAGAGGGTAGTGGTCCCCCTACAGTAATAGCCAATGTCGACTCAACAGCTTCAGTGAGTACAAACCAGTATATGTTGGGGTTAATACAGGAAGAGTATCTAGTATCTCCACAAGCTCGGATTCCAATATGGGTAAAATTTAGCTCCCGAATCTTTTAATCAATATGAATAAAAAATAAATCTACATCATCACTAAGCCTCATCACATTACATTGCCATTTCAAAAACTGGTTATCTATCTATTTATCTATCTACCAATCTATATATCTATTTATCTATCTATCTATCAGTATATATATATATATATATATATATATATATATATATATATATATATATATATATATATATATATATATATATGTATATAAATATATATATATATATATATATATATATATATATAGTATATATATATATAAATATATATATATATATATATATATATATATATATATATATATATATATATATATATATATATATATATATATATATATATATATATATATATATATATATATAGATATCTATCATACCATATCCATCTATATATATATATATATAGATTCTTCATACCATATCCATCTATATATATATATATATTATATATATATATATATATATATATATATATATATATATATATATATATATATATATATATATATATATATATATATTCTTCATACCATATCCCATCCGGTTTTCAGGGTTAGATAAGGCAACCGGCTAGCCAGTGCTCTGCTATCTATCTATCTATCTATCTATCTATCTATCTATCTATCTATCTATCTATCTATCTATCTATCTATCAATCTATCTATCTATCTATCTATCTATGTATATATATATATATATATATATATATATATATATATATATATATATATAATATATATATATATATATATATATATATATATATATATATATATATATATATATATATATATATATATATATATATGCATGTATGTATGTGTGTGTGTGTGTGTGCGCGCGTTCACGCGCTTACGTGTGTTAGAGTGCGTGCAAAGGTGTGCGTGTGTGTGTGTGTGTGTGTTAGAGTGCGTGCATATGCACGTGAGTGTGTGTGTGTGTGTGTGTGTGTGTGTGTGTGTATACGGATGTATATGCGAGTAATTATCATCGTTATCATGACTGTTATTAGCATGTATACTTACCATGTACCCATGGGGCACAGGTGACCTGCATAACCTTAGGAATGCATGAGACGCCCCTCCCAGGAAGGGAAATGACTGCAGGCCAATGCAAGAAAGGAAGCTATAAGGCTCTGAGCAACGATAAAAATAAAAAATAATAATAAATAAATAAATAAGTAAATAAATAGAACATAAATGAAATGCAATATCGATGGTAAAACAAAAATAAATAATTATTAAAAAGATAATCTAATAAGACAAAAACAATAAATAAAAAACCTTTTGTTCTACAATGAGAAGGAAGATCCACCTAAAAATGGGGGGGAGCAAGAAAAATATGAAGAAAAGTAGTAGAATATCAAATATGAATAAGACAATGTCTATAGCAAAACACCGTATAAGAATAATATTGAAAAATAAATCAACAATAAAAAAAAAATGGTGCCTAATATATATATATATATATATATATATATATATATATATATATATATATATATATATATATATATATATATATATATATATATATATATATATATATATATATATACAGTATATAAATTTCACACCATTTGTTCCGAAATTCTGAAATACAGAAAAATATTATAAATTGTCTGAACAATATAAAGTGCACAATTGGTAGCAGCCTTGTACAATCCCAGCGACGCATATTATTGATCGTGAGCCCGTGAAAAAGCAGCATTACCACACTACTGTCGGTGAATATAGAACAATCTCACTTGTTCAAGGTTTTGCCTTTTACCCATTGCAAAATAATAATAATGATGACAATAATAATGATAATAATAATAATAATAATAATAATAATAATAATAATAATAATAATAATAATAATAATAATAATAATAATAATAATAATGATAATAATAAATATAATAAAATAATTATAATAAAATACTGTTATTATAATAACAACAAAAACAACAACAATTATAATAGTAATAATAATAATAATAATAATAATAATAATAATAATAATAATAAGAGACAAAATTACTCCTTCCGCAATATTCCTGAAGGAATTCATTTAAGACATGAAACAAAACCACTCAAACACGGCAATAACAAGAGTCAGTTTTTATTATTTTTATTATTATTATTATTATTATTATTATTATTATTATTATTATTATTATTATTATTATTATTATTATTATTATTATTATTATTATTATTATGCTGTGCAGTTCTAGTCCAGAGAGTTCCCAGGTTCGATTCTCTACAATAAAGGAAGATTATTTGAAGACATTAAAATATGCGTTATTGCACTGCATTTGTTCTAACACCTAAGCCCTGGGTATTGAGGATTAGAACTGAATATGTACACAAACTACTGGTGGGTTGGGAGGTGTGAAAACGGAGATTGATGGTCCCAACAACTTTCCTCCGTCTGTGTAACATCAGTAGATGTCCCCGTTTCCTCACTTTTAACAAGCTCTGTGGTACAGTAGATTAAGCCATGGAGTTCTAGTCTAGAGTTCCAATGTTCGATTCCCGACATAGAGAATAGTTTCTTTGATGAAATTTAATAATCCTATATTGCACTGCATTTGTTCTATTATTACTATTAACATTATCGCAGAACAATCTTAACAACTGAAGAACAGGTTACAAAATAGTATAACGAATCATGTTTGAGAGATACGAAAAGAAGCTTACACATATATAATACATAAATAAATTGAAAAGGATATAAGTACTTAAATATATGTTTATACTGTGTATATAAAGCAAATAATTAATAAAGGCAAGAATAATTTAATAAACAGAAAACAAATAGATAAAAATATATACCTAAAGTAAATGGAATTATAAGAAATGAAATTAAATATATAATAAAAGTGATTAATATATATCAAGATTTAATGTTCAAAATGCATAATTTGCATTCGAGGATAAATTCACGATATTTCAGATTCACTTGGATGTGTTTTAATTGATTCCTAAGGCAATGCCTTTAACTGTGCAATAATAATCTTATTTGTAAATAGTTTATTAAAATCCGGGGGAACAAGTCAATTCAAATCAGTGCCGGTCCCAAGCCCGGATCAATGGGGAAGGGTACTGTCAAATGGGGCAATACCCGAGGGTAAAATTATGAGCCAAAACTGTCCACTAGTGTCCAACAGGAAAACAAAATCCCCAAATGGACAGGGGAAAAGCTGCTGGAAAAGGAAATATAATTCCTGAATCATACGCGAATATACACTCGTAATAAATATACATACTCAAAAGAGATAGAGAAATTCGCATACAAAGATAAATGGGTGGCTAAAATAAATAACATATTTGCACATAAATGAATAAATATATGAATAAATAGGTTTTTTTTGTAATTATACATACATACATACACCTTGGCTGTTTCCCCCTTTAATTGGGGGGTAGCCGACATCAAGGAAGGAAAACTGGGGAGAAGTTATTCTCCCCTCTACCCCCCTTCTTCTTTGACGTCTCG
>JAXCGZ010020872.1:0-2500 GCA_037179515.1 Halocaridina rubra | reverse complement strand
GCATAACGGTCACCTACAAAGGAAAAATGAAACGTCAGAGTTTTGGGGGTCTTGCAAACTGTATTTAGTCCATTTTCAGAGTAATCGAAGATGGATCAAAATACATTTGAAATATCTCAGCATTCAGTCTCTTCATTCTTCTTTCATTGGTAATCGTTCTTTATCTATGTATCATGTGTTCATCTATCGTGATATTTAGACACACACACACATAAATACACAAACACACAGGGACACACACACGCATATATATATATATATATATATATATATATATATATATATATATATATATATATATATATATATATATATATATATATATATATATATGAATCATATTTTACCCCTACCAGGACTAGAACCTAGGACATATAATTACTGTGCTAAGGCGCTACCAACTACACCAAAGAAGGTCTAAAAGAGAAACCATCCTTAATCTTAACTGCTATACTAGGAATGAACGCATTCTATCTGAATGCATTTTTGTTCATATTACAGTTTCTCTCAACCTCACTCGTGGCTTCGTTTTCGCATGCATTTACTTCAAATTCCAATCTAATTGGGCATCAACAATAATCAAATAAGCACATTACCATATGTGAAAACATGAATCATATTTTACTCCGATCGGAACTCGATCCTAGGACACATACTCACTTTCCACCAAGGCACTGCCAACTACACCACAGAAGGTCTAAAAGAGAATCCAACCCTACAGCTTAACTGCTATACTATACTAGGAATGAATACATTCTATATGATTTCCTTTTTGCTCAAATTACAGTTTCTTCCAACCTCACTCGTGGCTTCGTTTTTGCATTTAATTCAAATTCCAATCTAACTGGGCATCAACAATAATCAAATAAGTACATAACCATATGTGAAAATATAAATCATATTTTACCCAGACCGGGACTCGACACTAGGACACATAATAACTGTGAAAAGCCACGAGTGAGGCTGGGAGAAACTGTAATATCAACAAAAAGGCACTCAGATAGAATGCGTTCATTCCTAGTATATCAGGTAAGCTGTAAGGTTGGTTTCTCTTTTAGACCCACTGTGGTGTAGTTGGTAGTGCCTTGGCACAGTCAATATGTGTCCTAGGTTCAAGTCCCGGTCGGAGTATAATATGATTTATGTTATCACATATGGTAATGTGCTCATTTGATATATATATATATATATATATATATATATATATATATATATATATATATATATATATATATATATATATATATATATATATATATATATATATATATATATATATATATATGCGTGTGTGTGTGTGTGTGTGTGTGTGTGTGTGTGTGTGTGTGTGTGTAAAAACAGCGGTCATATTCAACAAGATATATATATATATATATATATATATATATATATATATATATATATATATATATATATATATATATATATATATATATATATATATAAATGCATGCATGTATGTATATATAATGCGATTAAATGAAGCCAAGGGGATAATAAAGATATGACAATCTGCATTAATATTTACGAGCGTAGTGAGTGTAAGATAAAAAAAAAGTGATGATTTGCAAGATATTAAATGGCTTTGAGGACTAAAACTTATATTAATCTTTTCATTATCAGGGGCAAATGGAATAAAGTAATTTAATATATTCAGATAATCTTTACGAATCTATGTATGTATGTATGTATGTATGTATCTATCTATCTATCTATCTATCTATAATAAAATGTAATTAAAGTACAGCATTGCATGAACATATGTGTGTATGAATACAAGCTAGTAATATATGCATAGATAAATATACTCATGTATGCATGTATTTCACATCGGTTTATTTACGTAAAAATATCTACTTACATGCAGAGAACTACTTATATATATATATATATATATATATATATATATATATATATATATATATATATATATATATATATATATATATATATATATATATATATATATATATATATATATATATATATATATATATATATATATATATATATATATATATATATATATATATATATGAATGGTTATGGCTACGGAAGGAAAATTATAGGAATTTTGAGATCCTTAGTACATAATATTTTAAGTGAATTATTTATCTTCAGATTCCTCTGAAGATAAGTAATACACTTGGAAGTACTATTTTCGTGTTTCTAGTGAAATAGAATCACACACACACACACACACATGTGTGCGTGTGTGTGTGTGTGTGTGTGTGTGTGTTGTGTGTGTGTGTGTGTGTGCGTAATACATGCATTTATGTAAAGCATACATTCAATATATAAAGAATATATTTATGTACCCATGTATATATATGTAGGTATGTATGCATGTATGTAGAGGGTACAAGGTTCATAATATAATTACTGGTCAATAATTAAACCGAACATACCCCTGGATTTTTCAGCGCCGACCAAGTGTCATTCCGTAACACCATTTAATTAAAAGCAATTAAAACATATTCTGGAATGTATTCTCTCTCTC
>JAXCGZ010020871.1:120000-141235 GCA_037179515.1 Halocaridina rubra | reverse complement strand
GAGAGAGAGAGAGAGAGAGAGAGAGAGAGAGAGAGAGAGAGAGAGAGAGAGAGAGACTCCCTTTTAGTAACTCTTACATAACAGGGGTAATATTAGTAAGCAATTTTTACTGATATAACAATATAATCTGACCTCCACTATTAATCTGGTAAATGGTACTCACGTTGCTATGGCACAAACGTTCCTAACACCTTGGAAAGGTAGAGTTATAGTGGCAAAAGCCCTGCCTTGGCTTAACATATCTGTGACAGGGGCTGGTAGATAGCTGGCGGAAGCAGTTACGGCTTTACTCATCCATCCCATTAGCCCCTGCTGTTCCTCCACTACTACTCGTTGCCTGCGGAACAAAGAACCAAATAATTAACATTGAAATTTCTATATGTTGTAGAACATTTTAATAATTATTTTGGGGGTTCAGTAGCTGTGGTAATGCTTGCGAGTCGGGAAGCAACTACCGCAAGTTAAAGCCCATTGCAGAATGTTAGGTTGGGCATCCAGCCAATCCCCTTTGTGCTCCAACGTGTCTGTGTCCACCCCTATTCAAAAGGGGAAAAATTCTAATCATCACCAATGAATAACATAAAAATCTGTTATAACTACCAGTATGCATTTACATTTCACATTTATTAAGATATAATTAAAGCATAGATGTAGAGAACAAAAATTCAAATTTGTAAAAGGTTTTCATTACAAATGGAAAACATATACTCTAAATTACGAATAAACTTTAAATTCCGCATATTTTAACACACCAGACAATGATACCTTCAGTTTTTTATAACATTCCTTTTGGTATTACGCATAAGCAAAACAAGTGTACATTAGTATACACATCCCAAAGGCACATTCCAGAGCCTATTATATGAGAAGAAAAGCTTAGTATGCAATTATGTGAGGTGAGTGGCTTACATTTCCTCTAAAAGTTCAAATTTGCAAAAGCTCACAATAAGGACACAATATCATTTCTGCAGTTTCGCAATAAAAACAGAGCCACAATTAAAGTATCATTTATTTGCAATAGAAAAAAACAGCACACATCTTTTATTTGCAATTAAAACAAAAACAGAACTCACTTGTCTTACTTGCAATAAAACAAAGTCAGGACTCCTGTGTCTTTTATATGCAACAAACCAAAACAGGACTCACATGTAATTTGATTTGCAACCAAATCAAAAACAGAACTCACATGACTATCATTAGCAAGAAAACCAAAAGCAGAACGAACATGTCTATTATTAGCAAGAAAAACAAAACCAAATCTCACGTGTCTTTTTATTAGCAAGAAAACCAAAACCAGAACTCACGTGTCTTTTATTTCCTCTAACTTGAAAACGTGGACCGTTTCCGTGTTTGAGGAAGAGATTAAGAAAAGTGAATCTGGCGAGAAGGCAAGAGAAAATATCGTGGCACATCGCTTCATGCCTCGGCGAAGCTCGTGGAGCCGAGCTCCATCAGCTACGTTAAATACTCGTATCACTGTTCCTTTTTCAGAAGCAGTGGCAATCTGTAAGGAGCAAATAAATAACAATAAAGATACCTCCTCCATGTTCCCTCGTGTGCTGTAAGAGTTGACTAAATGGGGTGGAGCAAGGGGACTGGGAGTCCCCTCCATCGTATTTTCCACCCACACAGAGTCAAGTTTTATTATGACTTGGCCACCCCCCCTTATAAGGGGGATTATTGCTTTTGAATACAAATAGATATTATAATAAAATGAATAGAGAAAAATAGGGATACACATTAAGTACCAAACCTGACCCTTTGTGTTACGTATTTTACACTGCCAATGGAAAAAATTTATTTATTTAATTTGGGGAGAAGGAAAGACCAACCCAGCTCTCCCATAGCATTTATTCATCTCCTATGGTAAAGAACATACAAGAAAGGTAATCCTTCCTCACAAAGAATAAGCTAGTAAGAAGCTTAGAGACACAACCAAAAAAAAAAAATATTTACGAAATTCACAATTTGTAATTGTTGTTGTTCCCTAAGCTGCCTGGCCGAACAACCCAAATCCAACAGGCAAGCTTCTAAAAATGTTTATGACAAACTAATTATTGATCTATTCATGAGAAGTGGTGTATCTATATACGAGGATTTTATGAAGACTTCTTTTAAACATGATAAAATCATAGTAATTTAGATGTAAGTCAGGGTACATCATTCTAGTAATTCTCATTGCTTACACTTACACTTTCTGCATTCCATATGTGGGCAGAATCAAGACCCGGAATATTTCACAGACATATTACCGAGTACCCGTTTAACCCAGGATAGTGCATGAGAACTTGACATAGTTTCTGATTTTTGTATATATAAGGCTACAGTCTGCATATTTTGGCTGGAAAGTCATAACAGTACCAGTAGAGCAGAATAATTAGGGATTTATCATACCCAACCAAACATCGCTTATTATAAAAGGTGCTCTTTGCCAAGGAAGAGGGGACATAAATGGAATTTCGCTCCACTCTCCCATTTAGTTCCTCCTATAAAATGCAGCTAAACATGGGTGGACAATATAGTTTTTCCCTCTCTCTTTTCAACAGGGATAAATAATAATAATAATGCTAATAATAAAAATATTTATTTCAACATAGTCACATCCTGGCAAAGCTAGCAGAATGTCCTCATATGTATCTGAGGATATAAGGTAAACAGAGCTTCACCCTACCCAGCCTGTCCTTTTCACTGCTATCTCTAGTTTTGAGGCAAGAGATGAATATTTGTGGGGGAGAAACTGACAGTATCCTGATACCAATTTCCTTCTCAGGCACTTACTAAAATATAAAGGTAATAGTAGGTAAAAGTAATTTTTCTCCAGTCCCAATGCAATTATTATGATAACACCTACCTTGGTGCCAGAGGCATTAAAAGATATAGCAGCGAGAGGGCTGTCATGAGCAGGGATCATTGTCTTCGCTTGCTGCAGAAAGAGAGTAGACATATGAAAATTCAAAGGTATAAACAGTTTCACTCATTCAGTAGCACTGAACACTGGCACTTCTGCTACATTACTGTAAACATACATTATTAAGAAATATCTCAATTTTCTATGTAAAAACTAAGAAAAAAGCAAAATATCGATATTTGTATCTACATACCAAATTTTGAGCATCAAATATCTGTACTTGTCCAATGGTATTTGATCCAGGATACGCCAAGTAGCAATTATCGTTGCTTATGGATAATGCACACAAGCCAGTAGGATTAGGTGGCGTGTCTCGTATTGTATGAAGAACTTTCATATCTCGAATGTTGTGAATGTATAATGACTCTTCTAAGCATACTACCAATCTCTGAAAGTATACAGACAAGTATATTCAAATTTAATACTTATGTTGTTGCTCCCTAGCTGCCTGGTCGAATAGCCACTGCCAATCCCTGGCTTTTCCATAGAGCTCTCAAAGAGTATATTTCATGTTGGTGAGGTATGTTGCTGTGTGCAGAGCAGTCTTTCATAATGTATTTCCTGGGTTGCTCTCAATGTCTCCAGTTAGAAGAAGTCTTTGAGAAATGACAGCAGATGAGTCATTTACCGGTGTACAAAAAATTATGTTGTTGTGCGTGTTGTGCTGATAGACAGAAAAAATTGTGTTGTCGTGCATGTTGTGCTGAGAGATGAAATAACTGTTAGAGTGCCGAAACCTCTCACAGGTTCTTGTGCCTTGTGAAGGGCAGAGGTTAGTGAATAGACTGATTCTCAACTGATGAACAAAATACTTAGAGCACTCATGTGTATGTACTGCTCTTTAAAGGTCTATCTCGACTGCCACAATGTAACATAGTATCTGAGACGAGTGCACATCCTATTCAAGACTACAAGGCCCTATGTTTTTTATATCATTTTTCAAGCTAGACAAAAAAGTCTTGGGGGAAAATACACATTACTCTTGAATGCTATGATATTATGTACACCTTTTAGTAGTGTCGTAAGTTCTTCTTAAATTGCTTCTTAAAATGAAGAACAACCTAATCAATCTCCACAACCTTATGTGAAGTAACAGCCACGAGTTCCTAAGGAAGGGAGCTGCCGATCCCGGTCTTTCCATTAGGGCTCTCAAGGAGTGTATGTTGTGTTGTTGACATATGTAGTTGAGAGCAGTGAAATACTAGGCAGTTTATGGAACAATACCAACAACAAAAACAATGACAACAACTTGAAGTGAAGTTTCATTATATATGAAAGAATCTGAAAATAATCAAAATGTCAACTTACAGCTCGATTTAACTTGACCGCTAATATTGTATTGGGATAACTGTAATTGCAGATTTCCGAGTTTTTCTTAAAATGGCAGACTTTCAGCTTCCGCGGAGAGGATAAGCTGACTATAGCCACTAAACTGCTGGAGAAGAGTCTCTCGACTATGCACGTGTCTTCGTTTACTGAAAAAAAAAAATTATTTTCATTCAATAATTGCAGAGAGAGTATAATATGTTTCTTTCTTTTTATAGTTTCAGGAAAATTGAATATGGGCAATTTTGCTCTTACCAAATACACTATTCACCATTATCCTCACATATTAATACCAGTTTCTACAGAAGACTTTCAGAGCCTAAAAAAAAGGCAACAATTGTTATTATAGAAGAATTAAAACGCATTGGCTATTAATACAGAGAATACGACAATTGGTTAGCAAACACATTATTAAAATCACTCTACACAAGTAGTGACAATAAAAACAAGATATACACTTCAAGACTCATTATAAAGAGCAAAATTACATTAGCTTGCAGGAATTAAATGCATAAGTAATCACATTGCTCAATTTACAGACCAAACGATTAGAATTAAGTCAATGTACAAACATTCTGCTACTCAAAAACATTCTCAGATACTAACAACAAGTCATCCACTATCTACCCCAAGTATTGATGTATGTATTACTGTAATGCATTGTATTATCATATTATTATTACTGTTTTAAATTTCAATTAAACTGTATACTTTATGTTTTATGTAGTAGTGTCTTTATCCCATGTACTGTGCAGCACTGCATATGTATGTAATGTACAGTACTTATTTTTTTACCTACATAAAACTTACGAACTATTCTACTTATAAACAGACTTCTGGAACCTAAATCGTTTATAAGTAGGGGAGTGTCTAAAGTGTTCTATGCAGTTAGAATGTATGTATCTCTCAAGACTATCAAAATACTAAGTTTCATATACCCTTTTAAAGTGCAAGGTAACCCATGGCATGGGCATTTATCTTTTTAAATATGATAACTAAAGTGTTGTGCTTTTAAATCTTGAGTGTAATCCTTGTATATATTTTTCAGATGCTTGCCCCATTACCCTGTGGATGACCCAAGCCCGGTATTGGAGAAATGAGGCAGCGTTTTATCTTCAAGGAGCTAAGGGGAATTATTGAGGTATATTAGCTTCTGGTGAAGGTGTGCTCCGACTTGGCCAACCCCCTTACATGGGGATTCTGGGTATGGATGTGCATATTACTATAGGGGGTCCCCACTTTACGTCAGGGTTCCTGCCCCAGTCTGAGAAGACTGGGGCAGGTGAGTCTGGAGAGGCAAAAGAACATACAGGACATAATCTAAAAATATGATCTAAATTCTCATTGTAAGATATAGTAAAACTGCACTACATGTACAGTATACTAAATATAAAAATATTGATGCACTATAGTAATACAAAACTGTATAATACAATATGTCTTACCTTTACTCTCATATCTCCATTTCAAGTATCTTAATGCGAAATTTATTGCTAATGCTCTACTTAGGTATAATTATTATCACTGTATTATCATAATTAATTTTAGCATTACTACTATTGTTATTATCATTACTATTATTATTATTATTATTATCTGTTCATTGTTAGCCATATTTCTGTTCACTGTAAGTGTATGTATTACCCTCTCTTACTTATTTATTCAATTATATGTCTACTTATAAGTGCACTCTCAGTTTTGTAAAATAATAGCCATTGTAAAAAAAGGGAAATAAATATTTGTTTGCTTGTTTGTTACTCGTATGGTCGGCTGGCACACTGGAAGGGGGATTGCAAAGGATGGTAACTCCCCTCCCTAATTATTTCTGCTAACACACTGGGAAACTCTTTTGCTGTTTTCTCATAACCACTAGCTAGCAACTTCACCTTGCCCCCTCAGGTTCTGCAAATTAGCATGACTCTTAAAATTATTAAACCAACTACACTGGCCACAATCTCTTTACATGCACTCCCTTTTCCAAGCATTTAACTATTTCTACTTTAATTTCCATAGTGATGGCTTTTTTTTTCTTCATAGCACTGCCATCATAACTATCACCACTATGCTTGGGAGATATAGTAATATCAGTAACGAGTGAAACGAGCGAGAAAGCAGACAAAAACGAGACAAAATATGGATGATGAAAGTAAACTGAGCTGTGGTTCTTTTTCAAATGCTGCATGACGCCGGATTCTTACACGACGCTCAACAATCAATTTTGAATAAAATCGTATTTAAGGCTATATGTTTGGTATTTTTTTCTAAATTTAATATAATCCTTCAATATAACCAAATATATGAACAATAAATAAATACAGCCATTAACTTGATAAATACGAATACAGCTGTGCTGCTAGCTGTGTATTCGCATCAAATTCAAATAAAATCGTATTTACAGCTGTGGTTTTTTTTTAATTCAATATAATCCTTGAATATAACCAAATAAATAAATAAAGCCATTAACTCAATAAATATGAATACAGCTGTGATGCTAGCTGTGTATTCATCCGCCGAGCTCACAAACTGTTTAGAGCCCAGTTTGAATTTACCGTACCAGCCAGGTAGGTTGAAAAACTAATCTATTAGTAGTTTATTAATTATATGTTGGCCTCCAACGTAAAATCGAAACGATGTTCCACGGGGACCCCCTGTATAATGCTTACTATATAATTTTTAGTACTGAATGCAGTATTGTGGTATGAAAGAGTAAAGGAAAGCTTCCATTTTTTTTAGATATAGCAACCCTGTTACCTTTAGAATGCTATGGTTATTATTCTTTGCTGTTATTATGCAAGTCACAATTATTCCCCATTTGAATGGGGTGGACAATGACACGTTGGAGCTATAAGGGAGACTAAGGCTGGGTGCTCTTTATAATGCCTTGCAGTGGGCTTGTATATGAGTTTGTTTTTCCTTAGACAAGCATTTCAAACACTGCACTATCGTAGTTCCATTCAGACTACTAGGGTAGTTGGTAATATGTAAGAGAAAAACAACAAATTAGCAAGATAGAGTACAGAACAGTTAAGACAATTGAGAGGGGCTTTTGTCTACGGTGACTTAATAACACCTAAGAGTGGCACTGATAATACAGCATGAAAAGCTTACCATTATCACATATCTGCTCCACTTTATCTACCGTGTTGAGAGAGAAGAGTTTATATCCTACTTTTGTTCCAACTCCCAACGATCTGGAAAAAAAAAAAATAATGGCTTAGGTATATTTGTTTTTGTATACTCTAATGAAGAGCATCTTATGTATAGTTGCATCCGTATTCTCCATAGAACAGTTCCTTACATGTATTTGTTTCCATAACGCCAAAGAATAATGCTTTACGTAGATTTGTTTCTGTCTACTCCACAACATAATACTTTATATTTGTTTCTGTCTACTCCAAGACATAATGTCCCGGTATCAGCTACATTAAATTCCTTTTGAAAAGACATATCGTCAATAAAAATGCGTTAGTCTCTCTACCGATATACAAAAGCCCAAATCCCCCTTATATGAGGGGTAGATGAGGTAAAGCAAAAAACTTGACTCATTGTGGGAGGAAAATACAAAGGAGGGAACCCTTGCTCTGCACCCTAAATATAATAGACTTTTAAAACTGGGAATGACAGATGAGGTATTCTTGTCCCCCAAATTGGGAGAATTCAAGTTTGAAATTTTTTCAGGAAAAATACTGTACAATATACTAGATTAATTAATGAGAGACTTGAAGTAAAGCTATTGTATTATTTATTACAAACCTAATAGAAAATGGGAAAAAAAATAAGTTGTATCAAAATTTTTTCTTAAAACAAATATCGACTGCAAATTTTACCAGAAATTAAAAATATGACTTAAAAGATAAGACTGATACAAGAAGATTAAAGACTAAAGGTCTCAAATGAGAGGCAGAGGCAAGGGACAGTGATAGCACTCTAAAGCCCGACTATATACCTACCATACAGCCAGTGCCCAAGCCCCCTCTCCAATCACGTGGATCCAGTTATCTTCAGGCAATGGCTGAATAATCAGGTAGACATATAGGAAATTAATTTCCCAATTTAGCTGGTAATATCATAAGACAATGAAACTTATTCCAACTCTGGGCCAAATTCCAATCTAGAATTACTTCAGTATGAAGTGAATGACAACTCAACAAAACAACTTAACAGTCATGACTCGTCTTCACTAAGCAATTCATAACTGTATTTCATGTCTAAATCTCAAATTTCAAGTTCAAAAACGAGTTAGAAAATGGGTGATTCATCAACATTGCAGCAAAAATAATTCTAAAGACATCAGTACATGAGCATTTACCTACCTGCTATTCTGAGATTCCATTTTTGAACTATCAGACTACAATTCTTATTACTTTTTTGAACTAATTAAAATTCTGAGATTCAAGTTTTGAATGATCAAACTACAATTCTGAGATTCCACTTATGACGTATCTAACTACAATTCCAAGATTCCATTTCTTAACTATCTAACTACAAATCTGAGATTCAATATTTGAACTATCTGACTAATATTCTGTTATTCCATTTCTGAACTCACAACAACTCTGATATTCCTTTTTTGAACTAACTCAATTCAGAGATTCCATTTCTGAGACTCCATATTCGAACTATCTAACTACAATCCTGAGATTCCATTTTTGAACTGTCTAACTACAATTCTGATATTCCACTTTCGAACTATATAATTTTTTGAGATTCCATTTTTTAACTATCCGACTACAATTCTGAAAATCCATTTTCGAGCCATCTAACTACAGTTCTTATATTTCATTTTTGAACTATGTAACTACAATTCTGATATTCCATTTCCGAACAATCTGACTACAATCTTGAGATTCCATATTTGAACTATCTAACTTCAATTCTCTGATTCCATTTTTGAGCAATCACAATACAATTCTGAAATCCCAGTTTCGAACTATGTAATTACAATTCTTGATATTTCATTTCTGAACTATCTAACAACAATTCTGAGATTCCATTTTTTAATTATCTAACTACAATTCTGAGATTCCATTTTTTAATTATCTGACGACAATTCTGAGGTTCCATTTTTGAACTAACTACAATTCTGATATTTCATTTAGGAACTATCTAACTGCATTTCTGCAATTCCATACCTGAACTACCTAACTACAATTCTGATTCCATTTTTGAGCTAGCAAACTGCAATTCTGAGATTCCAATTCTGAAGCTTTGCCCCAATCAGAAAAATGTTTGTCGTTATATGAGTCACTATTAATTCCATTATGGGGTGGACACAGACAAGTTGGAGTTGGGGAATTAAGGTTATCTCAGAGAATAGATAAGAGCCACACAAGTAACTCTAGAATGAGCATGTAAGTATTCTTTGGTTTCTCTCCTTTAGCTAAATATTCGTTCACTTTATCTATTCATCTTTTCTATCAATAAAATCGTAAAAGAGTCCAAGGGAACAAAGTTAAAGTACAAACATTAAATACAAGAATCTATAAAAATAAGAGAGAAGAAGAAGCTGTACAACAACAACAAAAAAAAGACTAAGCTATACATATAGGAAAGAGTCAAAACGAAAAGATATCACATACATGACATCAATTCAAGAAGACAGTATCAAGAGTACGGATAGATAATTATGCATGGTAAAGATGAAGACATATATAGTCATTAATGTTGAATATACAGAGAAAAACATTCATATAGCTTTAAAATGAATACTCAAATAAAGCAGCCAAATTAAAAAACTTTCTAATAAATCTCTTCATGACTTACGAAAAATCTTGATTGAAGTTAACAGAGAAGACCCCTCCTCCTGCAGCGGAGGGGTCTGCAGCCCCTTGTGCGGCTAGACTCATCAGTCCGGCTATTCCTGCCCGCACTCCAGAAGTCACCACACCCACACCAGAGGTCACGACGCCCACACTCGTGGCCAGACTTTGCATAAAAGGTGAACAATAGGGATACTAAAATCTCTTCATCGTGCCTACAAGTATTTTTTGTCCTCCTTGGTGGCACTCAACGAGCAATAAAGTCAGTGCCTGCGTCTCACGATGTCATTCTGTATGGGAAAAAATAAAGCTGATATGTAATAGAGATTATTAAAAAAATACTCTATGTAATTAAAGACTTCAATCAGCTCATTACTTTCAAGATTCACAAAGACATCGGGTTAACTTTGAAGTAACAAAAAATTAAACCCAAAAAGACTTTGGGTTTAATTTGGATGTTACATTTATTTTCAAGATCTACAAAAACTTTGTGTTAACTCAAAAGTTGCATTTACTTCCTAAATCCAAGAAGACTGGTTTTAACTTGGAAGTTATAATTACACAAAGAACCTGGGTTTGACTCTGAAGTTACTTGAATATCAAGATTCAAAAAACTTTGGACAAGCTGGTGCTAATGCCCTTAAATCCATTTATAGTATTGCAAGGAAAGACAATTTTAGTAATTATGAATTGCTACAATAACAGTCTAGAATAGTAGGAATAAGCCAAAAAATTAAACAACGGGAAACTTTATGAAGTACAGATATTTAATAATTTCATTACCTTGACTGGTCACCTTCTAAAAGTACAATCCAATCTTTGTACTTTGAGAGAGTGACCAGTTGAGGTCACGGATTTAATAAGTAAGTCATATATTTTTCCTTTTGTTTTCTTTAATGGACTTATTCCTACCACATAATTTAAAATTTTCAAATATGGGTACAATCAAAGGTGTTAATTAAAAGATTCCCCAATTCCATTCAAACAAAAATACAAATGGGGGTACAGGAATACTGTACATGGTAACTGGTTCTTGATGCGCAATAATGGTTTTTACCAAGTATAAACAAGTGTAGAATTAAACATGTCAGTTACCAACTACAGTAATCTGTCAAATGGGATCTTGTATGGAGGAGTAACCCCAGGGTGCCCTGGGGTTATTCATATATACAAAGCAATCCACATAACCTAACATTTTAAAGGGTTATTTGATGTAACATGGGATTTTGGGGTTACTCTTCTTTACATGATCCATCAAGTGACTGATAATCACTGGCATTTCAGCAAATGCAGAGCTTTTATATCCAGAAGGTCTCAAATTCAGCTCTCCATGGTGGCTCGCACAGTTTCTCTCTTTGCCAAAGAGATTTGGGTATGATGGAAGGGTAGTGATATCATTCATATGGTATATTCTTTCATCTCAAAAGGCTCACTGAACTCAACACTATATATACATAAGTGATGTCAAATGTGAATCAATGTATTCAACTGCTTGGAGATTCATTATGGGTAATACCAACACACTCTAGGCTGATATGATTAGGAGAAAAGCTAGAAAATGTTTTATGCTGAATTGAAATGGTGGGCGTAAACTAGGTGTGGTTGTTAGGCATCTAAAATGAAGATCCTTGCCCACTTACCCTTACCCTGTGGATAACCAAAGTTAGTTGGTAAGGGGGAGATTGTGGCAGTTTTTTATCCCAAAGAAGCTACGAGGAGTGATCAAGGTATATTACTTTTTGATGAATGAGTGCTTTGACAGGACCTCCATTACAAAGGGGATCGCAAATATCGCATATGTATGTATGTAGTAATATTTTGTTTCTAGAGTTAAAAGATAAGCACAGTTACCATTATTCAGGCTTAGCCCCTTCAAAATATAATTTCACCATCGTCCTCACACATCAAATGGTGTACAGTATTCACATACCTGACTGATATGGCAGAGGCTAGCGCATGAAGGATAACCCTACAGATTTTCCATATTTTCCTACGTAAATCTAAAGAACTGCTTTAGAAACCACGAAAAGAATATTAACGTGTAAGTGTTTTGTGCAAATCACACATTAATCCACTCAGATATGATTGGTCATATACTGCACTTGTGGAATTATTTCACATACCTCATAAAGTCTTTAACCAAAGTTACTCCATTAAAATGGATCTCTGACCAACAATCCCATCCCACCATAACAAACACCCAGAAGGAACTGGTTAGGTTAAGAACTGGGTATCTCTGAAGGTGAGACCTTTATATATTTTTTAAGGCAAACCCCCAACTAAAAGGGAATGTCTATAAAGTCCTCACTAGGATCCAGGTTCTAGAAAAATCTAGTCATACAATATTAGTTTAAGCCTTAGCAATTATAGTAGAGGTTTACCCTATGCACCTGTATCCTTACCAGTCACCATCTGATCCCTCCTGACCAGAGCAGCCCTACTGATTAAGATTACCAAAATTGGATCCATTAAATATAATACCGATCATTACCAGTGCCAACTAATGTAGCATCTGCGACTCTGAGGCGTCAGGTCGAGGGTTCGTGCCCTGTCACGGTCTGAGGTTAGCAAGGGCATGCACTTAGGGTAACGATTACATCTGCCAAAACAAGTCCTTCGCAAGAAGGTAACCATCCTAGACCTTGGTAGAAAAGGGAGTCCGTGACGTAAAACCGGAACATTACCAGTGCCAACTAACACAGAACTGTTGATGGAAAAGAGGCTGGCCGTGCTTTGATGAAGCAAAGCGATATAGTATTGCCTATCGCTCGCCTCCTCTGCTGAGTGATTTAGCACATCCCATGTAAGTGTACTTGACCTTTATGGAAGGCCTAAGGGAACAAGCACTAAAGCAGTGCAGGATGGGGGGCAGAAGAGGGAGGCTGCAAGAGGCAGGCATAAATGCAAGATGGATCTAACAGGCCAAACTCTTCTCTATCTATAGATAGTCCCTCCCTCCCTAGCAAAGATTATCTCTCTTGCTAGTAATCATCCTTTTCATTCATTACTTATGCTATTTCTATATCATATACAGCATTAATTATAACCTAACCTCACATATGACCAAGCAAAGATAAACCCTCTGTTTTGCTTTGAGAAAAATTTTCTATACTTGGTTACCCTTATCTACCATAACTACACTATAACAGAGTATCATTGATCTATGAATTTTATTTTTGGCAATCTTATGTGTCAAAATTAGTCCAAATTTTAATGAGGGAGGACACAAATAGGCTGGAGATTAATACTGGCTCCTCTCCCTATATCCCTGCGGCAGGATTAAATTTGTGACTGTCAAGCTCGTCATTTCTCAACCTGCAAATTCTACCAGTGAGCTACCGCTCCTCCCCTGAAGTGTCATAATCAGTCCACATTTGAATGGGGGTGGACATACGCAAATTGAAGAAGAGAGATCAAGGCTGGATGCCATTCCTACCACAACGCAGCAGGAACGAGCTTACACATATTAGGCTTGTCACTTCCCAGCTTGCACACTGTACCACTGAGCTACTGTCATAATCATTAAATATATTTCCAGTTAGCACATTATGTCAGAGATGACAGTAGCCAAGTGGTTAGAATACTTGACTCTGGACTTGACAAACTCGCGACTGAAACCACTGTGGGGCATTAGGAAAGACTTTCAGCTTTAATTCCACAACTATACACTGTCTGTGTCCATCTCCAGAAAGGGAATTCATAGTGGCACATATAACATAAACACACAAATTTGCACAGAATGGAAAAAAAAAATAGAGTATATATATATATATATATATATATATATATATATATATATATATATATATATATATATATATTGAAAAAATCTTAAGCTAAAATATAATAAATTATCAACTCATTTCTTAAGTGGAGGTGAACTAACCTAACCTGAATAAAAAAGAACACCAATACAAAAGGCACACACACACACCAGACAAGCAATTTCTTATTACATTCAAAGATATTCCCGCCTGTCCACAGATTTGCCTAGCCCTTAATACACTATTATATCCAATTAATCTGCAACATGGCGAAAACAACATCTAAGTACTTAATTAAATTACAAAGTAATTGATAATTGTACATACGTAGTTACCATTCAAAATACACCATACTGCACAACCATGTAAAAAGCTACAGCTTTAGACGCACATACACCCAAACGCAATATTTTGTCTTTTAATAATACTATAAATCATTAGGAAGTTTAAATATTAATTAATCTGTTAAATAATGAGTGATCTTATACGTAAATGACGAATACACTCCCAGACACTAAGAAAAAGAACGAAAACTCCTCTTTCTCTTCCTGACAACTGTTACTCACTTATACATATATATATTATAGCAGACCATAATTTATCCTCTTTCAATAACACCGTATATCAATATGAAGTTTATATTGTCATTGATTTGTGGAACATGAAAGATTTATATACCTAAATGAGGCTAAATATTCCCACAAATTATGGGGGAAGGGACGAACACTCCTTTTTCTTTTCTTGCCTGCCAACTGGTAGGAACTATCTCTTGTTTTGGTACATTTCTTAACAATTACTAAAATCCGTTTGAATTAGTTTTCGCTTTACATGGATTTCTGAGTATATGAAAATTTATTAAGGTATGTATTATTTTTAAATAAAATATTTGCCTGTGTCAATATTCTTCATTCTTTATTTTTAAAATTTTAGGAAATGCTCGCCTATTGAACGAAAAGTTGAGAATTTCTGATGACGTCACAATTGAGAACTACATGCCTGAAGAGGATTTCATCACAATATATCAAAATGCGAGTTTTATAATTACGTAATCATAACTTTTTTACAAAATTTTCAAGGAAAGTAATATTTTCGCAATGTGAAATACAAATATATTAACAATGTACTTGTGGTAATTTATAATTGAAGGATATTTTCAGAAATACATCATAATGCTAAAATTCATATATTTAGGTATAAAGATTTATGTAGTCGCCGTGGCTCAGTCGGTAGCGTCTCCGACTCTGAGGCATCAGGTCGAGGGTTCGCGCCCCGTCACGGTCTGAGGTTAGCAAAGGCACGCACTCAGCGTAAGAATTACATCTGCCAAAACAAGTCCTTCGCAAGAAGGCAACCGTCCTAGCCCTTGGTTGATAAGGGAGTCCGTGACGTAAAACCGGAACGGAACAAGTATATAGATTTATGCGAATATATTTAACAAAATAATTTAACTAATTATCAATACTCAAATTATGAATTCTTCCCTAACCTATATAATAAATCTTCGAGTTTCTTTTAACTGTCAGTTTCTCCAAGATAAATATAATTCCAATGAATAACAATCCAAACTCATAAATCATTTAATCTTAGTTTACAAAACTCACCATAAATAAATTGGTTTTCAAAATCACAATGTCACAGTTTACAGGGATTACTGAGCACTAAAGGATATGTGAGATGAGTGAACTCACATTACAAGTTTACACATGTTTCTGTCCATTATATATTTCACCACCTTTCATTATTCAGAGAACTGTGAAAATAATATAGGATACAAGACTGAAAAAACTTAAAAAAAAAAATTGCATCAAAACCAGTATACCAAGACTTAGTTGTCTATATATTAGATTTTCATAAACATTACTAAAACATTTGCAATGTTTTTAGCTGATCATCTTTTAATATGGTGTATATTTGGGGAAAAGAATTACATTTTGCAGCTCTAGATAACTTTTCTCTATAGGTGAATTTTTTGTCTTTGATTTTTTAAGAAGACAAATATATATCAATTTACAAAGAATTCGCAATAATTCCTAAAATGTTAAAATTATATTATATTTAGTTCTCGGTAAGGATCAACTCAAGAATCTCCCCTTAGACCCCATCCAGGGGGGAGATTCTTCAGTTGATCTGACTTAGGGGGAGATTCTTCAGTACTGTCTGTCTGTCTGTTTGTTTAGGTTTGGTTAGATTAGGTTAGGTCTTTATTTCGTAATTGAAATTCATCCATCCATATATCCCAACCTAACACATCCCTTCAGTCCTTCCCATCTGACATGTCACAACACTCCTCATCTCTAGTTTCTCTCTGAAACTGTTACGCCAGGCACTCGGGGGGGGGATTCTTCAGTTGATCTCAGTTGGGGGGGTTCTTTATTGGGTACTCTGGGGGGAGATTCTTCAGTTGATCCCTCGGTAAATATCACTACTACTACTACTACTACTACTACTAATAATAATAATAATAATAATAATAATAATAATAATAATAATAATAATAATAATAATAATAATAACAATTACTTGCATAGAAATAAGTTAACACTTTCAGAGATTAATAGCTTGGTAAATAATTAATAAGAAAATAACAAATATATAAATCAAATATACATTCTTACGGTACGATAACTTTTCCGGACATTACATGGCAACAATATTCGTGTCATGAACAATTTGCATCATGGAGGCAACCTTCATTATCACCTTCACCCTCGTCAGGAAAGGTTGTGCACGGTCCCGAGAAAATACCTGATGAGGGGAGTGATTTTAACTGAGTTTTTTTAAGTTATGAAGTTTGTGATGCTTATAAGATAACAATCGATGTTTTCATGACTTAAATTGTGGAAAAAAATATTCTAAAGCTTCAACATTTTATTAAAACTGAAGTGTTTGAAAAAAATACAATTGAGATATGTCAAAAACGTTTATATAATATAAAATATAGTACACGTGTTTAACTCTTATGCGTTAAAATAATTTCTGACAACTGAAAAAGTAAATATGAATTTACAAATACACAACAAAGACAAGAGAGAATTCTGAATCTAAACAAAGAGTTCTACAAAAATCGGTCAAAATAATTCACAAAATATGAAGAAAGAAGGATATTTACGGAAAATAATATTTGTTTGTTTTCCAAAACCTGCAGAAGAGTTATCGATATTATTATGCGTTAACAAACAAACAATGACATTAATATTGATATGTTTGTGCATGTTAACACTGCCAAGCATACCAGCCGCATCTCAGGGTATGTATGGATGAGTGTCTGTCAGTGCAATAACCTATTTTCGCTCTCAGGAAAGAGCCCTATGCTCTTAACTCTCCGTCTCTTGCTCGATTCCATTTTTATGTTCAATGATATTTATCATATTTGTTCTTTAAACTATGAATGCAGTTATCATTTACAACTTCCTCGCTTAGCGAATTCCAACCATGAACTAATCTTACACTAAATATGTACTTCCTTACATCCAGCAAAGATGTTTTCTTACGAAGCTTCAAACAATGACTTCTAGCTCTAGGGACAGCTAAAAATATCGATCCCTCTCCCCGATGTCAAAGGAATTTAAAATCTATCCCCATATCCCCCCTCTGTTTTCTAGCTTCGAGTGATATTAAGTCTACTTTCCCAAGCCTCTCCTCATAACTGAGATTACGTATTTCTGACACCAGTTTCGTAGCATGTCTTTGAAAATTTTCCAGCTTATTTCTATGCCTTTTCATGTGCGAATTCCAAAAGGAGGAGGCTGCATATTCAAGCTTTGGCCTCACATAAGTTACCTTTAAATATGCTAAGAAAGTATATGCAGCTCTTACTATGCCATTAAATGCAATTCGGAAGAAAAATTTTGTCAATCTGTTTACTCTTAATCCTCCACCAGTCTCTGTCTATCTAAGTTCTGCATCTACTATTAAGTACCCAAATTTTGGCCTTTTTGCACCTGTACCCATTCTCATCACTTTACATTTCGAAGTGTTGTATTTGATTAGCCACTTTTCTGACCACTCATTCAGACTATTTAGGTCTTCCTGAAGTTCTCATTCATTGTTTTCATCTTTTATTTTCTTCCCAATCTTTTCATCATCTGCAAAACATATTAAAAACTTAATTTACAGACTCCGGTAGGTCATATACATAAGTGACCCTAAAAGTGAACCATGTGGAACCCCACTATTAATCTTTCTCCAGTCAGACACTGAGTGTCTTACTCTAACCCTTCCTCCTAAGTAAGTTTTATTTTTTTTTATCCATTCCAAGACATTTCCATTTATTCTTGCAATTACTCGCAGCTTCTTAATAAGTCTCCCATGAGGGGCCATATCAAATACCATCTGATAATCCAAGAATATGCAATCTACCCAGCCCTATATTTCTTTTAAGGTCTGGCTTACCTCATCATAAAATTCTAATAAGTTTGTTACTGGGGATCTCCCTTCTCTGAAGCCATGTTGTCTCAATGACAAAAAGTTGAAGGAGTCTGAGAGAAGAGATGCATTTTCTTAGTAATTTCTCCTTAACATTGCAATCTATGGTGGTTAAGGAAACAGGCCTATAGTTTAGAGCTTCGTCTCTCCTTCCATTTTTGAAGATAAGTACCACGTTTGCTTGCTTCCAGCATCTTGGAATCTCCTCAGATTCCGGTGACTTTTCAAATATGATACATAGTGTCAATGAAGTTGGCAGAACACAATCTTAAGTACGTAAGGGGATATTTCATCAGGGCCCATAACTTTATGAGCATCCAACTCCATCAACACTTTACACACCTCTGTAGCTGAAAAATATTATGATCTTTAATACTGGCCCATGATCGCCTCTCTGCAATCTGAGGGGGTAGAGTATTTTCTATTGTAAATACTAATTTAAACTCCCTGTCCAATTCGTCACAGATCTCTTCATCTGTCTGTGATGCTTTCATATCCCCTCTTCAATCTTGAAACTTGATCTTTGACCTTCAATTCTCCTCAGACGATGCTGTGAAAATGTTTTGGATTTTCTTTAGCCTTCCTCGCAGTATCCCTCTCATACCCCTGTTTGCCTTTCTTCTTATTCTTAGATCACCATTTCTTCCTCGTTTGTAAGTCTGCCAGGGAATTGTATTTTATCACCTATACCTATTCCAGTACTTGTCTCTCCACTCCTTGGCCGTCTTACACTCATTATTGAACAATTTCTTTCAGGGATCATATCTCCTATTTTGGTAAATGGTATGCAATAAGTAACTATCTTCCCATATTCTTCACAAAAGATTTCGATCTCTTATACAGATTTGATACTAAATAAGGACATCTAGACAATAACTGTAAAAAGATCATTTTGTTGTAATCTCCTTTCGGATAGTTTCTCCTCATGTCCTCAGTGCCCCTACTTTCAGGCAAAATACATTTGATGATATACTACATCAACAACACACACTGGTCACTTTTTTCAATGGGTGGCTATTACTGAATTTTGTCAATATCCAACACATTATCTGTGAATACTAGATTGAGCAATGATGGCTCATTCCCACCCTTGGCCCTCGTTGGTTACAGTACATATTGGTGTAGGAAATATCCTTGTATGCATTCTAGGAATCTTGCTTGCCCCTAAATAATACTCCCCACTATGCAGGTCACAATTAGTCAAATCTATCTCACTATGATTAAAATCTCCCATAATCAAAATCGTACACTTTCTCTCCAGTGCGATGTTAACAACTGAGTTTACAATTTCAACAGTACGTATATGACTTTCCTCATAAATCTATAGCCTTTGTTGATTTCCTGGCAGGTTACATACAACAGCTATTATAATGTTCTCTGAAACATTATTTATGCGAGCAACAAGAAACTTCTTGAACTGACTTTCTATAGCAAAGTTTATTTCTTCAACCTGAAACCTTTCACTTATAAGCAATGCTATATTTCCATTAGTCCTCTCAGATCTTTTAACTCTCATTATTCTGAAGCCCTTAGAAGAAACTGTGCCACTGTTTTTGTCCTCACTGATTATTCTTTGTAACTGATATTATATCTACAACACTCTTGTGAATCCTATCCTTTAATTCTACTTCCTTACCAGCTATCCCAACAGCATTTGTATACAGATATCTTAATGAAGCTGCATCCCCTGATTTCTTCTTTATCACCTTTTTGGCTGGAAGAATCCTGAAATAAATTTTTTTTCTCATCTTCCTCATTATTCCATCGCTTATCCTTTCAGCTTCTTATTACAGGCTTTTGAACCTTTCCATCTCTTCCTGTGTTCTATATGGTCTAATGAACACTGTTCTGAATTCTTGAATCCTTTAGGTTTATTGCCCTCATCAATAATTCTTTACATATGTCCCCTCTCTCATGGGTTACTTTCATTATTCTTGCCTTACCCTTCCGAGAGTATTTATCAATTCGGTGAATATTTACAATATTCTCTGGACCACATAATACTCCAAGCTTCCTTATCAGGTCTAAAACCCTAGATTTATGTTCATGTCTCCCCAGCCAAGTTGACTTGTGGGATGCGCTTATGCCTGAGATTATCACTGACTTGTCTTTATCAAGTGCCTAACTCTTCAGTAGATTTACCCTTTCAGTCACAACATATTTCATTTTTTTCTATTGCTGTTTCTTTGTAGTCGATTGTATTTACATTTTCCAGTACTACTTCCCTCACTGCCTCTTTTAATGCCACATTTTGCTTCACTGCATCTGCAAACGACCTTGTAATGATCTCATGTTCCATATTCAACTCCTAAAAATCTTCTCTATGCTGTTTGATGTGTTCCTTTATCTGGACATTCCAAGTTGCAATCTCATCATTCTCAGCAGAGAGCAGTGTACTAGCATTTATGTAATTTATGCTAGCACTCAACTGTTTGTAGTTTTTTCTTTTCTACTTTTAAATTTTTTATTTGTTTTTTTTTCAGTTCTTTTCTCTATTCCACATGTGCCTACTTACTCTCCACTAAGTTTCTTATACTCTTGTTTTGACATTTTCTTTCACCTTACTTTCAATGTTTTCTTTCATTTCTCTATCCATATCCTGAATTTTATCCCTCCATACCTGATACTAGGGTCAAGAGGTCCCAAAAGTCTTGTTTCAGATTCCTAAAAGCTACCCCCTCTCACCACCCCTGGGATCCTCTACGACCCCTCCTTTAAACATTGGATGGGAATGGGGTTAGAGACAGAGATGTCTCATCTTGGAGTTTGAGACTCGCAGAAATAGAAATAGTTTGATTTAACCTCATGCAGATTTACTTTAATTCTTATGAATACTAATTAATTTAATCTTTTTAGTGAATCGTATTCCTGGTAACACACACAACATCTTCAAATTTGTAATTACTTAATTTTGCTTACAGGAAAGAGCCCCATGCTCGTAACTCGCAGTCTCCTTGTCGGTTCCATTTTTGTACTCAGTGTTACTTATCATACTTGTCCTTAAAACTATGGAATGAGTTAGCATTAACTACCTCCTTGTATAGCGAATTCCA
>JAXCGZ010020871.1:102500-117500 GCA_037179515.1 Halocaridina rubra | reverse complement strand
CAGGACAGGCAAAAAAAAAAAATTACCCTCATCAGGCCTGGGCACGAAGAAAACATGTTGTGACTTGTCAGATGTGAAGGGATAATAAGACACGTGTAACGAATATCCAAGAATATTCGGTGTTGATGTAGGCATAGAACGAGAACCGTAACTGAAGGAAGACTTAACATCGAACTGTCCAGGACAGAATTATCTAAGTCCACAAGACCCTTCAGCTGTAGCATCACAACGGGCGGTTGATGCCATGGGCCAACCTACTACATGAGATTGTCAGACGCCCAAGACTCCTACCAAGAACCTTTTGGACCAGTACAATCACTGACAATCAGTGTATCAATCTTCAGAGGCCTAGTTACATAGGCAGGCGGTGTATTAGTATTCATTACGAAGCTTGATAGATACAGAGAAACCATTTCCTTGGAATCGAGAAGAGGAAGTTCTCTAATGCATTTCTAATGGATGTGATAGACACATTTTTGTCCTTTTGAGATTTAGAGCTCTATTAGACTTAATAAACATTTTAGTAGATAATTATTTCTATATCATAATCATAGCTTCAATACAAGCTATTCTATAATAATGACCTTTGAACTATCATCAAGATATTTTATAATAATTCTCATCTCACCAACACAGGCAAACTTTCACTCAAATATAAAAAAAATTGAGTAGATAACAGAGCTATTACAAGTAATTCTATGAAAATCACGTCCCATCGCTTCAATGCAAGTAATATCTGTGATATTTACTTTTTTTCAGGAAATCTGATAATGATTCTCATTTAACACAGACAATCTCTGACTAAAATATGTTACATTGTATACTTATAAAGACTTTACTGCGATATACACTTTGATCTTTTATCTGTACAAAATGTCATCCATTATTTTATGTGCATATTTCATAATACATCTCGTGTATACTCCGTAATACATTTTTTGTTGTTATATTGGAATTTCGAGAAATGTAACTTATTGAAGCAATCTACACCCAGTCTATGTGTGAGACTTAAGTTAGGATTGATTAGTTAGGTCATCTAAGGGGTCTGGAGGGACAAAGTCTCTAGTTTAAGCTAATAATGGTTAAAGTTTTCTCCTGTAAATTATTTACATCGACATGTGGTTTTTATAATGATTCTCTGTGACAAACGATGTATTTTGATAGTTATATTTCTTGGAGATTTGAAGGGGTATATCTGAAAAATTGTATCATTTCACACACCCCTGAGGTAGTGGGGTAAAAATACTTCCTCCGTGTTCTCCTGCGCGTGGTAAAAATCGTCTATATAAGGCGGAACGAGGGGACTGGAAATCCCCTCTGTATAGTCTTCCCTCGAAGTCAAGGTATTTTGCTTTGACTCAGCCACCCCCTTATAAGGATGAATAGTGCTACATATGTTAATGTGTTTATTTCATTATTGCTGATGCCTATATAGCATGGGTTTGAATTAAAAGCGAAAACGAATCCACGAGTGAGGTTGAGAGAAGGTGTAATATGAAAAAAAAAAAAAAGCATTCAGAGAAAATATGTTCATTCCCTAGCATAACAGTTAGCTGTGAGGTTTCCTTCTTCTTTTAAGATCTTCAGCGTTGTATTTGGTAGCGCCTTGGCACACTAATTGTGTCTTAGGCTTGAGTCGCGGCCAGGGTCAAAATATGATTCATATATATATATATATATATATATATATATATATATATATATATATATATATATATATATATATATATATATATATTAATGAGTGTGACACCAGAAGGGGTGAAAAAAATTGCCCTCATTGGGCGCCTGGGTGTGAAGAACCATGAAGCAAAGAGAAAAAAATTGGGAAGTGTTGTGACTTGTCGAAAGTGAAGGGATGATACGAGATGTGTAATGAATATGCAAGAATGAGCTGTCCAGGCCAGTCCTCTTTAAGGATAAATGGCCTTTAGTTGTAGTATCGCAATGGGCACAAAAACAGACAGACAGATAGCTAGCTATATAGATAGACTGAGATATATATATATATATATATATATATATATATATATATATATATATATATATATATATATATATATATATAAGAGAGAGAGAGAGAGAGAGAGAGAGAGAGAGAGAGAGAGAGAGAGAGAGGACACATACTGACATATACATACGATATGTGGCGGTTGGCCATGGCACCTGCCGCCCATTGAAAGACTACGACTGAAGATATTAGGATACAACTAAGATTGGTCCTGACAGTTCCGGGTTGAGTTTTCCTTCAGGACGATTCTTTCATCATGCCTACATCTACATTGAATATTCTGGCGTATTCATTACATATCTCTTGCTATTCCATTACATTTGACAAGTCACAACACTCCCCACATCTGTCTCTTTTTCTCTCTTTTTTCCTCATATTTGTTATTATTTATGGAAGGTCCACAGCTAATGCCCCCCAGTACCCGGCATAGAGGGGTGCAAAGAATCTCCGGGGATCGTGTTGACTCCACTATTGGCTTGAGGGCAGACACACCTGGTGGTAGTAATGGTTCTGCCCTTAACCTTGTATCTCACAATAGATCTGCTTCTTTCATACTTCATTCTTTTAACATTCTTGGCCAGAACTCTAATCTTTCGTCTGTGGAAAAGCACTTGGGTACTTTCCTCCCTATCCTCCTCCTCCTATCTGAAACCTAGCTGTCTATACATGCTTCCACTGACCCATTTAAAATCTCTCACTATAATCTGTATACTCATTTTTGTTCCAAAGTGGGGGTCTGTGCCTACTGCAACACTAACACTCCTACTGCGAGGCTCATGGACCTTGAATCTCCTGACTTTGATGTTCTCTGGCTAAAAGTCTATCCCTCCACTACCACTATTTTCCTTAGCTTCTGCTGTTGTTCTCCAAACTCCACAGAACTGGTGTCTTTCTTTGAATAACTGTCCTCACGTCATGAGTCCTTGCTATCTTCCTACCCACATGCCGAAGTTCTCTATATTGGAGACTTCAATGTACACCACAGAAAGTGGCTTCATACTTCTCTCACTGATGTGGGAGAAAGTGATGCCCTTGCTTTCTCTAATTACTCTCACGATCTGGAGCAAATTATCAAACATCCTACTCGTGTTCCAGATCGTTATGAACATGCAACAAACAATCTGGACCTATATCTTACTTCTAACCCTTCAAAGTACTCTTATTCTGTGCTTTCGCCTCTTGGTAAATCTGACCACTTTATGATCTCAATCTCTTCCAATTTCGCTCCCCCTCCACCAATCCCTCCTACTCAGCACCGCCTTTGGCACTTTGAGCGTACCCAACATGATAACTTACGTAACTTCCTCTTTGAGTTCCCTTGGGTTGACTACTGCTTTCGCTCCCGCAACCCTGATCAGGTAGCTCTAAAAGTTGCCGAGATCATGACCGCGGAAATGGAGGCGTACATTCCCTCTTCTACAAAAACTTTCTCTCCCCCTAAACCTTGGCTTGACTGTGCTTGCTCCATGGCTATCCAGGCCAGGAATTGGGCACACCGATCTTGCCAAGCCGTTCCTTCCGATTTAACTCGCTCTGCTTTTATTGTAGCTAGGAATCGCTGCACTGCTCAGATTCAAAGATCTAATGCTTACTTTATAAGAAGGTAAGTTGATGACCTTAACTCCTCTCCCAGTGACATATGCTTCTGGTCCTTAGCCAAAAACCTCTCAAAAAACTTCTGTAGCTCAAACTTTCCCCCTCTCATTCGTTTTGATGGTTCTATAGCTTGCTCTCCCACTGACAAAGCCACTCTCTCTGGCTCTCATTTTTCTGCCAACTCTTTTATAAACGATTCCAGCACACCTGTTCCTCAATTTTTACCCCTCTCTAACCCTATGCCCTCCCTTATCCTTTCTTCATGCATAGTTCATAAGGTTCTTTGTTTGCTAAAGACGAACAAGGCATCTGGTCTTGATGGTATCCCTGCAAGGTTCCTTAAGAAGTTTGCAGATGAACTGGCTCCTGTGCTCTGCCGTCTTTTTTGCCTCATTCTGTTAACCAGTATCTATCCTTCATCTTGGAAGCATGCTCTAGTTCAACCTGTTCCTAAGAAGTGTGACCACTCTATTCCTTCAAACTACTGAACTATTGCCCTAACCTCCTCTATTGCTAAAGTTTTCGAAACTTTGCTCAATGCTCACTTCTTGAAATGACATGAATCTAACTCACTTATCTCCGATCACCAGAATGGCTTTCGCAAGGCAAGATCCACCGGCAATCTCTTGTCCTATCTTACTCATGTATGGTCATCTTCTCTGAGGAACTATGGGGAATCCTTTGTCATCGCCCTTGATATCTCTAAGGCTTTTGACAGTCTGGCACAAGGTTCTGTTGGACAAACTCCCTGCCTATGGCTTTACACCATCTTTCCGTTCTTGATTTTCAGTTTTCTTACTAACCGTTTTATATCTGTAGTTGTTGATGGTGTGACTTCTAGCCTTTTCTCTGTTACCAGTAGTGTTCCACAGGGTCTGTTTTTTTACCTACTCTGTTTCCTTCTCTTTATCAATGATCTATAATCCCCATCTTCCTCTCTTCTCCATGCCTTTGCTGATGATTCTACCCTTCACTTTTCCTTTGCTTTTTCTTCTCAACCTTCATCTGCTACTCATAATAAGTCTCGTATCATTCTTTCTTCTACTCCCAACTCTGATTTGCAGAGAGTATCTGAGTGGGGCACACAAAATGTAGTTAAATTCAATGACTCCAAGACACAGTTTCTGGCTATCTCTTTATCTTCTCCTCCTCCTGATAACCCTATTGTCTTCGAAACTAACGAAATTTACTCTCTTAATTCTATCAATATATTAGGAATCCATATAGCCTCTAAATTATCTTGGAGAAATCACATAATCCAAATTTCTAAATCTTCATCCAAAAAATTGGGGGTTTTTGTTTCGTTTTCATCATTACTTTTCCTTTGTACAGTTACTTAAAATTTATAAAGGACTTATCTGTCCCTGCTAAGAATACTGCTCACAAATCTGGTGTGCTTCTTCTTATACTTACCTCCTTGATGGGGTTGAATCTAAGGCAGTCAAACTCGTTAATGATCCCTCTCTTACTTCTAATCTAGATCCTCTCTCTCTTCGCCGTAAGGTATCTCCCTTTTCTCATTTCTATCTCTACTACTTCCATCGCTGCTTTGATGTTTTGGATAGTTGCATCCCTCCCCCACTGATGAGGCCGCGTAACACTCGCCAAGCGGCCTCATTTCACAGGTACTGTGTGGAGATTTGTAGCTCGAGGATTGGTCGGTGCAGCAATTGCTTCTTCCCATCTACCTCCAAACTCTGGCACTCTCTTCCGCTTTCTGTCTTTCCTAATTCTTTTGACCTATCATCCTTCAAAAAGCAGATCTATCGTCATCTCAGGGCCTAGTCCTCTCTATCTCTGGGTTCTCTGTACTTTGACTGTTTTTCCTCTCTGTCGTTTTCCTTTGTGTGACATTTCCTCATCTCTGCCTTGTCCTTAATCTTTTTCTGTTCCTTCGTCTTGGCATCTTCTTCTGCCCGGGCCTTTATTGATGAGGGTAGTTTTTGCCTGTCCCAGTGTCACACTCATAAAAAAAAAAATAGACAAAGATTACATACATACATACATTTGCAATGATTGTGAAAGAAAAAAACAGAACAATGGTAGAGAACTTAAGGAAGACCTATATAGTCTGCATTGGGTAGTCAGAAAAGTGGCTAATGACATTCACTTCTTCTAAATGTAAAGTAATAGGAATGGGCGAGTATGCAAGAAAGCCCAAGTTTGGGTACCCAATAGCAGGTGAGAGAGTTCAAGAGACAGAGCATCAAGGAGATCTAGGGTTAATGCATTGGTAATTTTGTTTCCGGAAATGCATAGAAAGGACATACCTTATATACTGCATTAGCAAACGTAAGGATGGCTTCAAGAACTTGACCAAGGAATATTTATTTGACTTATGTGCGGCCAAAGGTTGAATCAGATGCATCCTTTTGGAATCTGCACTTGAAGAAACATATAAACAAACTGGAAAACTTTCTAACATATGCCAAGAAGCTGGCGAAAGAGATAAGCAGTCTGTTATGAGAAAAGGCTGAGGGAATTAAACTTACCATCACTTGAAAACAGAGAGAAGAGGGAGGATATGGTGATGGTTTTTAACTCTTCTATGGTTTTGATAGAGTGGAGAGGGTGCGATATTTCGATGTGGTTGGTTCTAGAAATAAAGGGCATAGTTTAAAGCTACGAAAGAAAATATTTTTGTAGGATGTTAGGAAGTACTTTTTTTTTTAGTGTAAGAATAGTAGATGTTTGGAATCTGCTAAGAGAGGAAACAATAAATGCTACCTGCATCCATAGCTTTAAGGACAAATATGATGAGTGTCTTTTAAAGAAAAAAGAAAAAGATCAGGAGACAGGGACTTATGATTATAGGGCTCTTTCTCGTATGCACAATTAGGTAAATATAATTACGTAAATACACAAACAGTACAAACGGACATATAGATACATACATACACGAACCAACATATAAAAAGAACGATATCCCTAGATATACTAATAGATGGAGAGATAGATATGAGCGAGAGACAATTCTCTCTCTTTCTCTCGACTTTTATGTAGCTGGAATCGAGAGGGATGATAGACAGATACATAGACTGGAAGTGAGAAATAGAATTCTCTCTCTCTCTCTCTCTCTTTAGACAATGTTTGTTATCTCGCTGGAACCGGGACGGAGGGAGTGTCTGGCTCTTGTTATCATTTTAAAACATTCCTGTTCTACGGACGACACACACTCGTTCCGTTGCATTTGGGACAAACACAACACACTCAGAGAATCCTGTTTTTGGTGTTTTTGTGTGTTTTTTTTTTTTCATGTCTCTGACGGTCCTTTTTTTTTTTTTTTAAGCGGCTCTCTTTATTGTCTTTGGTGTTTTGCAAGTGTGTGTGTATTTTCGTTTAGTTTTTTTTTTTACATGTTTTTGTTTTTAATTGGGAAATTAACTCGAGGGTAAGTGATTTCCAATAGGTCTACCTGATTATTAACTCAGTGCCTGGAGATCACTTGGTCCAAATGATTGGAGAGGGCATGGGCCCTGGCTATATGGCAGGTATATAATCGATCTCTGTACTATCACTGACCCTTGCCTCTGCCTTTCATTAGAGTCCTTTAACCTTCCGTGATTTTATTTTATTTTTTTCGTGTTATTTTCTGCTTTGTCATGTTTTTGCTTCGTGTTTATTTTTTCTTGTTATCAGATTGTCGTTTTTTGTTTCTATTTCTCGTAATTTTTCGCTTTTTCCCAGATTTATTCCTTTATAGATTTCGTTTTTTTTTTTTCAATACTTCATTAGTTCCTTCCTTGTTTAAGCATGATTTTTTTTTTTCATTTCAGCATTTTATTGTTTTCCATTATTTTTTTTTTGTCTGTTTAATTTCATCATATTTTGCCGATTAAATAGATAGATAGATAGACAGATAGAAAGATAAATAGATAAATACATAGATAGATAGATATATAGATAAAAAGAGAAACAGATATACAGGAAGATTAAGAAAATACTCGTATAGATAAATACATATATAGATATTCAAACAGATAGATAATGATAAGAACAGACGAACAGACACACTGATATTATAAACATATAGATACAGCTTTTTCTTTCCATGAAACCTATCTATTTCATAGCCAAGGTCACAGTCCCCCTTATTAAGGGTTGACCGAGTCAAAGCAAAACCTTGACTCTTTTACAGGAGCAAAACACAAAGGGGGAGATTCCCAGTATCTTACCTCGTCCCAATATAGTTGATCTTTTTGCGTTCCGCAGGCGAACATGGAGGCTGTATTCTTGCCCTCTCACCCTAGGGAAAAAAAAATTAGGAAATTGCAGAGATCCTCACCTGCACTGAACCCACCCCAAGGCCTTAAAAGCTAAAACTAATAAAAGTAATTAACAGTTTATTGACCCTCCAACTGACAAATCTACCACCCCTCCATCCAACCACCACCCCCTTCTACCACTCTCTCATCTCAAACCCCCCCCAAGAAAACACACACACACACTTCATGCGCATACACACACACACACACACACACACACACACTTCATGTGCACACACACACAAACTGCATTTACCTATCACCTAAGTACATTACCAGACCCCACCACACCTCTCGACTACCACTACCAACCCCTAACAAAAATACACACACACACACCACACACACACACACACACACACACACACACACACACACACACACATACACACACACACACACACACACACTGTACGTATGTACATATCACTCAAGTACAGATTTACTAATTATTTATATGGTGATTCTCAAAGAGACATGAATCTAATGCTGTTAACAAACTTTATTCGTTGCTTTATCACCATGAAAGAGTGGAAATATGAGAGAGAGAGAGAGAGAGAGAGAGAGAGAGAGAGAGAGAGAGAGAGAGAGAGAGAGAGAGAGAGAGAGAGAGAGAGAGAGAGAGAGAGAGAGAGAGAGAGAGAGAGAGAGAGAGAGAGAGAGAGAGAAGAGAGAGAGAGAAAGAGAGAAAGAGAGAGAAAAAGAGAGAGAGAGAGAGAGAGAGAGAGAGAGAAAAACACGTACATACATACATAGTATGTACATTCGAATTAGCAAAGAAAAATAAATAAATACTCATGTTTATATATATATATATATATATATATATATATATATATGTAATAGTAATAATAAGCAAATAAATAATATACATCTTAAGTCTCTTTAAGAATTAAGTAAATTCTTAAGAATATTTGTGAATGAAACAACGGGTCACATAAAACTAGTTTCATTCAAACAGGTTTAAAAAGTGTTTTGAGGAAAATTTGTGCTTTTAGTTTAAGATTTATGATTCTGATATAAAGCTGGCGAGTGAGCTAAGAAGTCTCTTGTTTGAAAGGCTGAAGGCGCTACACTTACCACCTCTTGAAGCTGGAAGATAGAAGGGGAAAATAATAATGTATCATAAGGAAAGACTAAAGGAGTTAAACTTACCATCATTTGAAACCAGAAGATAGGGATTACAGCAATTTGTTAAGAAGAAATGTTGAAAGAGATAGACTTATCACCACTTGAAGATAGAAGGAAGGGTAATACAGTAATGTGCTATAAGAAAAGGATAAAAGAGTTATATTTACCACCACAATGCTGTTATAAGGGATGGCTCAAGGAGGTAAATTTGACAGAACTTGAAGTCAAATGAAAATGAGGGTTATAGATACGGTTTTGAGAGTCTTTCATTCCTCTGGTGGAGTTATAAGGGAATGATATCTAGTTATGTGTGGGTCTAGACCTATAGGTCATTAATACAAAATCGAAGTTATGAGGAAAGGATGAAAAAGTTAGAATTACCACCATTTGAAGTTTAAAGAAAGAAAGGAATATAGAAACAGATTTTAAATCTTTCTATGATTCTGAAAGTTAAAAAAGAGTAGAAATGTGAGTATATGTGTGGTTCAAGAACCAGAAGTCAGAGTTGCGATATCACTTTTATGAGGAATTGGTGAAGTAGTTGTACTTACCACCACAATGTAGTTGGTTAGCCAATGACACCAGCCGCCCGTTGCGATACTACAGCTGAAGGTCTGTTGGTCTTATATTGGACTGTCCAGGACAGTTCGATGTTAAGACTTCCTTCAGTCACGGTTCTTTTTCTACGCCTACATCACCGAATATTCTTGGATATTCGATACACATTTATTATCCCTTCACATCTGACAAGTAACTACACTCTCCATCTCTGTTTCTCTTTACTTCATGTTTTCTTCGTGCCCAGGCCCGGTGAGGGCAGCTTATTTTTTTTTTTTTTTTTTTTTTTGGCCCGTCCTGGTGTCACTTACAACAAAAAAACTTGAAATTAACAGAAAGAGGAGGATATGGTGAGGCTTTTCATATTCCTTCATGGCTTTGACAGAGTGAATAAGGAGCGATACTTTAATATTATTATTAGAGGTCATAGCTTGAAGCTTTGTTAGAAGACTTCTTTGCAGGTTGTAAGGAAATATTTAGTACTCGTACGTGTAAGAACAGTTGATAATAGGAAAACGCTAAATAAGGAATCGGTATTTTTTTTCATGAGTGAGACAATGGGATGGGCAAAGAATATTACCCTTATCGGGCCCAGTCACAAAAAAAAAAAAAAAAAAGCAGAAGTTTAAGGACTAGGTAGAAATAAGAGAATATACACAATACAAAAAGACAGACTGAAAGAATAGTTACATGGTCTTGCTAACAGAGAAGCAGAGATAGAATTAGCACATATAAAACAGAGAAAGATGATACTTTCCAGCAAATAGAAAGATAATTGAAATCAGAAGTTAGAGGGGGAGCACTGACTGGTCTGGCTGCCATAGATTCAACGCTATCAAGGAGATAAGTATAAGAAGAAGTATCCCAGATGTTAGAGCAGTAGTCTAAGTGGGGATGGATGAGATCTTTACAGATTTTTAGTAATTAACATGAGAAAAACCAATGACGATAGCAAAACAGAACTCTCAATTTCTTAGCGGCACCTTTAGCAACGTGAATTATGTGATTCCTCCAAGACAATATAGAGGCTATGTGATTTCTTAATATATTTATGTAATTTCCCAAATGCATTCAGAGACGAATGGAAAGACATGTTAAGTGTCAAAGAATAAAATCTGAAAGCAATCAGGAGACAGGAAATTAAAAGAACTTGAAAAAAATATCCAGGGACCTTTTGACCTTTGTATCAGATCTGGATGATAAAATTCAGAATCTGGATAGAGATATGAAAGACAGCTTTGCATGTAAGGTAAAAGAAAATGATACACTAAGAGAGATTATGAGAAACTTAGAGGAGAGTTACAAGGCACAAAGGGAAGAAAGAAAAGAACTAGAAAAACGATTAAAAACCTGACGGGGGAAAAGATAGAACTAGAGTTTAGAATTTCTAAACAAGAAGATAACAACAAATAACTGAGCGATGAGATTAAAACTTGGAATATCCAGATAAAGGAAAACATCGAACAATTTAGAAGAAATTTTCAGGAGCGAATACAGAACATGAGGGGATAACAATATCTTTTACAGATGCATTGAAGAAAGGTGGCAGTAAAAGAGACAGTGAGGTCAGGGGCATAGGAAATGTAAATACTGTCGACTACGGAGAAACAGTATTAAACAAAATGAAGGATGTTGTGACTGAAAAGGAAATTCCACTGATCAAACAGACACTTGATAAAGAGATGTCAGAGAAAATCTCAGGCATAAGTGAATCCCACCTTACAACATGGCTGGAGAGACATAACGTAATAAAGCTAGGGTTTTAGACCTGATAAGGAAGCTTTGAGTAGCATGTAGTTCAGATAATGTTGTAAGCATTCACCAAATTGGTAAATACTCTGGGGAGGGAAAGGCAAGAATACTGAAAGTAACGTTTGAGAAAGGGGACACATGTAAAAATGAGAGAACGGACACAACACTCCCCACATCTGTCTCTTTTTTGTCCTCTTTTTTCCTCATATTTGCTTTATGTATGGAAGGTCCACAACTTATGGCCCCCAGTACCCGGCATAGAGGGGTGCAAAGCATCTCCGGGGATCTTTTTGACTCCACTATTGGCTTGAGGGCAGACACGCCTGCTGGTAGTAATGGTTCTCCCCTTAACCTTGCACCTCCCAATAGATTTGCTTCTTTCACTATTCACTATTCTAACATTCGTGGCCTGAACTCTAATCTTTCATTTGTGGAAAAACACTTGGGTACTTTCCTCCCTAACCTCCTACTCCTATCTGAAACCCAGCTGTCTATCCATGCTTCCACTGACCCATTTCAAATCTTTCACTATAACCTGTATACTCGTTTTCGTTTCAAAGGTGGGGTCTGTGCCTACTGCAACACTAACACTCCTCTTGCAAGGCTCATGGACCTAGAATCTCCTGTACTTTGATGTTCTCCGGCTAAAAATCTATCTCTCCACTACCACTATATTCCTTTGCTTCTGCTACTGTTCTCCAAACTCCACCGAGTTTGTGTCCTTCTTTGAATATCTCTCCTTGTGCCATGAGTCCTTGATATCTTTTCACCCACATGCCGAAGATCTCTACATTGGAGACTTCAGTGTACACCACAGTGAATGGCTTAATTCTTCTCACACTGATGTGGGAGGAAGTGAGACCATTGCTTTCTCTATTACTCACGATCTGGAGCAAATTATCAAACATCCTACTCGTGTTCCTAATCGACAAACATGCAGCAAACTCTCTTAACCTATTTCTTACTTCTAACTCTTCAAACTACTCTTATTCTATGCTTTCCCCTCTTGGTAAATCTGACCACTCTGTGATCTCTATCTCTTGCATTTTCGCATCCCTTCACCAATCCCTCCTACTCAGTGTCACCTTTGGCACTTTGAGCATACCCTACTTGAAGATTTGAGTAACTTCCTCTTTGACTTTCCATGGGATGACTACTGTTTTCGGTCCCACAACCCTGATCAGGTAGCCCTAAAAGTTGCCGAGATCATGACCTCGTGCATAGAGGCGTATATCCCCTCCTCTATGAAAACTTCCTCTCCCCTAAACCTTGGTTTGACCATGCCTGCTCCATGACTATCCAGGCCAGGAATCGGGCACACTGATCTTACCAAGCCTCACCTTCCTATTTAACTCGCTCTGCTGGTCCCGATGGTATCCCTGCAAGGTTCCTTAAGGACTTTGCAGATGAACTGGCTCCAATGTTTTGCCATCTCTTTAGCCTCATTCTGTCAACCAGCATCCATCCTTCATCTTGGAAGCATGCTCTAGTTCAACCTGTTCCTAAGAAGGGTAACCTTAGAATACTGCTCACACATCTGGGGTGCTTCTTCCTTTACTTATATTCTTGATAGAGTTGAATCTAAGGCACTCAGACTCATTAATGATTCTTCTCTTACTTCTAACTTGGATTCTCTCTCTCTTCACTGTAAGGTATCTTCCCTTTCGCTTTTCTATCGCTACTACTTCCATCGCTGCTCTGATGAGTTGGCGAGTTGCATCCCTCCTCCACTGCCGAGGCCGCATAACACTCGCCAAGCGGCCTCATCTCACAGGTACTGTGTAGAGATTTGTAGCTCGTGGATTGGTCGGTGCAGCGACTGCTTCTTCCCATCTACCTCCAGACTCTGGAACTCTCTTCCTCCTTCTGTCTTTCCTAATTCTTATGACCTTTCATCCTTCAAAAAGCAGATCTATCGTCATCTCAGGGCCTAGTCCTCCATATCTCTGGGTTCTCTGTACTTTGACTGTTTTTTTCTGTCTGTCGTTTTCCTTTGTGTGACTTTACCTCATCTCTACCTTGCCCTTAACCTTTTTCTTTTCCTTCGTCTAGGTATTTTCTCGTGCGTGGACCTTTGTTGATGAGGACAGTTTCTGCCTGTCCCGGTGTCACACTCTTAAAAAAAAAATAAATAAATAAAACACTCTATTCCCTCAAACTACTGACCTATTGCCCTAACCTCCTCTATTGCTAAAATTTTCGAAACTTTGCTCAAGGCTCACTTCTTGAAATGACTTGAATCTAACTCACATATCTCCGATCACCAGTACGGCTTCCGCAAGCCAAGATCCACTGATGACCTCCTGTCCTATCTTACTCATGTATGGTCATCTTCTCTGAGGAACTATAGGGGCTTCCTTTGTCATCGCCCTTGATATCTCTAAGGCTTTTGACAGTCTTGTACAAGGCTCTATTGGCCAAACTCCCTGCCTATGGCTTTACCCATTCTCTCTGTTCTCTGATTTCTAGTTTTCTTTCTGACCATTTTATATCTGTAGTTACTGATGGTACGACATCTAGCCCATTCTCTGTTACAGGTGGTGTTTCACAGGGATCTGTTCTTTCACCTACTCTGTTCCATCTCTTCATCAATGATCTTCTACAATCTCCATCTCTCTCTCTTCTTCATGCTTTTGCTGACGATTCTACCCTTCACTTTTCCTCTGCCTTTTCTTCACAACCCTCCTCTGCTACTCGTAATCAGTCTTCTATCACTCTTTCCTCTACTCTCAACTCTGATTTGCAGAGGGTATATGAGTGGGGCACTCAAAATTTAGTAAAATTCAATACCTCCAAGACAGTTTCTGGCTGTCTCTTTATCTTCTTCTCCTCCTGATAACCTATTGTCTTCGATACTAATGAAATTAGTTCTATGAACATATTGGGAATCCATATAGCCTCTAACTTGTCTTGGAGGAATCACATAAGCCAAATTTCTAAATCTGATTCTAAAGAATTGGGGTTCTGTTTCGTTTTCATCATTTCTTTTCCTCTTTACAGTTACTTAAAATCTATAAAGGACATATCTGTCCCTGCTTAAAATACTGCTCACCCATCTGGGATGCTTCTTCTTATACTTACCTCCTTCATAGAGTTGAATCTAAGGCAGTCAGACTCATTAAGGATCCGTCTCTTACTTCTAATCTGGGTTCTCACTCTCTTTGCCATAAGGCATCATCCCTTTCTCTTTTCTATCGCTACTACTTCCATCGCTGCTCTGATGAGTTGGCGAGTTGCATCCCTCCCCCACTGCCAAGGCCACGTAACACTCACCAAGCGACCTCATCTCACAGGTACTGTGTGGAGATCAGTAGTTCGCGGATTGGTCAGTGCAGAGGCTGCTTCTTCTCATCTACCCCCAGACTCTGAAACTCTCTTCCTCCTTCTGTCTTTCCTAATTCTTATGACCTATCTTCCTTCAAAATGCGGATCTAACGTTTCAGGGCCTAATCCTCCATATCTTTAGGTCCTCTGTACTTTGACTATTTTTTCTGTCTGTCGTTTTCCTCTGTGTAACGTTAGGTCATCTCTGCCTTGTCCTTAAGCTTTTTCTTTTTCTTCGTCTTGGTGTTTTTTCGTACCCGGGCCTTTATTGATAATGGCAGTTTTTGCCTGTTCCGGTGTCACTGCAATGACGTGAACAAGTAGTTTAGGTTGGTATTTACAGTAGAAAATACTGCTTCACAA
>JAXCGZ010020871.1:65000-97500 GCA_037179515.1 Halocaridina rubra | reverse complement strand
TATTAGTCCTGCCCCTCTGCCCGCACCTGTGGTTCAAGGTATGTATGTATTTATCTAAGATACCTAATTGTGATTACGGGAAAGAGCCTTCCGCTCCTAATTCTCTGTTTCGTGATCAGTTTCATTTTTTACTCAATGACACTTATCATATTTATCCTTAAAACTACAGATGCATGTAGCGTTCACTGCTTCCTCGCTTAGCGAATTCCAAGCATCAATTATTCTTACACTAAAAAAAGTACTTCCTTACATCCTGCAAAGAAGTTTTTTCTTACGAAGCTTCAAAATATGACCTATAGTTCTAGAGGCACCCATATGAAATTATCGCTCCCTGGATTCTTTTTCAACACCAGGAGGGAACTTAAAAACCGTCACCATATCTCCTCTTCCTTTTAGCTTCATGTGATGGTAAGTCTAACTTCCTCAGCCTTTCCTTATAGCTGATATTAAGTATCTCTGTCATCAGGTTCATAACATGTCTTTGAAATTTGTCCTGCTTATTTATGTTCTTTTTCAATTGCGGATTCCAAAAGGGTGCTGCATATTCAAGCTTTGGCCTCACATAAGCTACATATTTCTGAACATTTTCTTTTTCACGTGTATGAAGGTCAATGCTAAAAAAGCATATGCTGTCTTTACTATGCCATTTATATGCATTTCTAAAGAAAAGGGGAAGATCTTACAGTAAGAAGAAAAAGGAGGAGGAGGAGGAGGAGGAGGAGGAGGAGGAGGAGGAGGAGGAGGAGGAGGAGGAGAGAGGAGGAGGAGGAGGAGGAGGAGGAGGAGGAGGAGGAGGAGGAGGAGGAGGAGAAGAAGAAGAAGAAGAAGAAGAAGAAGAAGAAGAAGAATTAGTGTTCTAGCTGCAATATTGCTCCAATAATTATTTACACACATACAGACCATTGCCACATACCTTTATCGTCAATTACTTATCTCTTCCTAACTACTGTAATATGACTAGACTAAAGGAGTGACCACACTTAAGACAATACAATATTCCAATAGGCCAGAAGAACCGCTAAGCTGGAAGCCAGATTCGAAAAGTTGAAAATGAATAAAAAAATATGATCGAGTTTACGTCAAGGACTCCCATTTTTACCAAGGGCTAGGACGAGTTTCCTTGCGAAGTATTTTGGTTTTGGCAAGTCTGATTGTTACCCTGAGTGCATGCCCTTGCTAATCTCAGACCACGGTGGGCCACGAACCCGCGATTTGACGCAATTAAATACATCAATAATCTACGGTATGTGCACATCTAATATCAATTTGCTTAACTTGTTGGCTCACATTTTTTAATAAAGCTTTTATACGGTCTTGAGTGTGTATGAGTGTGTTTTATTTTTTGACACACACACACACATATACATACATACATATATATATATATATATATATATATATATATATATATATATATATATATATATATATATATATATATATATATATATATATATATATATATATATATATATATATATATATATATGAATCATTTTTTTTATACCCCGACCGAGACTCGAACCTAGGACTTACAATGACTAAGTCAAGGCGCTACCAACTACACACCAGCGCCTTGACTTAGTAATTATAAGTCCAAGGTTCGAGTCCCGGTCGGGGTAAAAAAAATGCTTCATGTTTTCACATATGTAATGTGCTTGTTTGGTTATTGTGTGACCCGAATGAGGTTGGGAATTAAATTAAATGCTAAAATGAAGCCACGAGTGAGGTTGGGGAATCTGTAATATGAACATAGTAGCATTCAGTTAGAATGCGTTCATTCCTAAGTATAGCAGATATAAGCTATAAGGTTGGATTCCTTTTATACCTTCTGTGGTGTGTAGTTGGTAGCGCCTTGACTTAGTAATTATAAGTCCTAGGTTCGAGTCCCGGTCGGGGTAAAAAAATTATTCATGTTTTCACATATGTAATGTGCTTGCTTGGTTATATATATATATATATATATATATATATATATATATATAGAGAGAGAGAGAGAGAGAGAGAGAGAGAGAGAGAGAGAGAGAGAGAGAGAGAGAGAGAGAGAGAGAGAGAGAGAGAGAGAGAGAGAGAGAGAGAGAGAGAGAGAGAGAGAGAGAGAGAGAGAGAGAGAGAGTGCATATATATATATATATATATATATATATATATATATATATATATATATATATATGCACACAACAAAAATAAATATATAAAGAGATGAAATATCTTATAATATATATATATATATATATATATATATATATATATATATATATATATATATATATATATATATATATATATATATATATATATATATATATAGAGAGAGAGAGAGAGAGAGAGAGAGAGAGAGAGAGAGAGAGAGAGAGAGACATTAAACGAATACAAAATACACCACCATAATATACAACACCGGGAGAGGCAAAGAAAATTGCTCTCATCAGTCCCAGGCACCAGGATAGCAAAAAGCAAAGAGATAAAGATATGGAGTGTTGCGACTTGGCAGATGTGTAAAGAATATTCAGTGTGGATGATGTAGGCATAGAAAAGGAACTGCGGCTAAGGGAAGACTTAACATACAGCTGCCCAGGCGAGTCCCATCGAAATCCAAAAGATCTTCAGTTGTAGCATCGCAACGGGCGGCTGAAGCCAATGGTCAGCCTATATGCTGCATATGCATATATTATACATAAATTCACATACATTTTTTAAATGAGATTTCGGAATTTGTCAGTGTACTGACTGCGTCTCTCCTTCCACTTTCAGACTCTGGAACTCTCTTCCTCCTTCTGTCTTCCATAACTCTTATGATCTTTCTTCCTTACAAAAAAAAAAAAAAAAAAAAAAAAAAAAAAAATATATATATATATATATATATATATATATATATATATATATATATATAATATATATATATATATATATATATATATATATATATATATATATATATATTGTCATGTTAGGGCCTATTCCTGCCACATTTCTTGGTGTTCATATCTCTGACTATTCTTTTAACCTTTCCTCTTATTATTGTTTATCATTCTCTTGTAGTCACCGTGGCTCAAGCGGTAGCGTCCCTGACTCTGAGGCGTCAGGTCGAGGGTTCGCGCCCCGTCACTGTCTGAGGTTAGCAAGGGCATGCACTCAGGGTAACGATTACATCTGCCAAAACAAGTCCGTCGCAAGAAGGCAACCGTCCTAGCCCTTGGTTGAAAAGGGAGTCCGTGACGTAAAACCGGAACAATGTTTATCATTCTCTAATTTCTGCTTGTCCTTAAACTGCTGCTCTATCTTCGTCTCAATGTTTTCTTGGTGCTTGGGCCCGATGAGGGCAATTTAATTTGCACTCTCAATGTCACACTCAAAAAAATATATTAGAAAGATATATTTATATCATCTAATATACATACTTACATATGAATGGGTCATAGATCGCCTTAAAAGGGGATGACACAGTCAAAACACACTCTTATCCACCAGCAGGCAAAGTTTCCCCATCTATCCCATCTTAGCTCTTTCGGGAAAATGGGTCACTACGATTTCCCCCCCCCCCCCAATCATACTGCTTGGTTCATCCGAAGGGTAAGTGGGTAAGGTTCTTTTGCCGTAAGGGTTGACATTTATAGCTACAGATGTTGGGCTCCAAGGAAGATCTTTCTTGACATCATATATATATATATATATATATATATATATATATATATATATATATATATATATATATATATATATATATATATATATATATATATATATATATATATATATATTTTCATTACGTAAAGGATTCCACCGGTTCCGGTTTTACGTCACGGACTCCCTTATCAACCAAGGGCTAGGACGGTTGCCTTCTTGCGAAGGACTTGTTTTGGCAGATGTAATCCTTACGCTGAGTGCATGCCTTTGCTAACCTCAGACCGTGACGGGGCGCGAACCCTCGACCTGACGCCTCAGAGTCGGAGACGCTACCGACTGAGCCACGGCGACTACACGTAAAGGATTCCACCACAAATATATATTCTATATTTAAAGAGTGGATCAAGTAAAGATAGCAAACCCCAGTGCATTATTTAACCACGTAAATTTTTAGGTTATGTTATATGAGGTTTGATTAATGCCTGACCTGACCTATACTGACCTATCTTACCCTGACCTAACCTAAAAATTTAAGGGGTTATTCAATGTACTGGAAGTTATTTTTACTTAATAAAAAAAATCTCAGATATGTTTGACCTTTCATCTTAAAAAAATCATATTTTTCTTTACTTAAATAAACTAAAAAAAAATTCGCCTTATACCAAGAGAGTAAAACAAAATGAGAGAAAAAGGCGAGAGAGGGAGTTTATAAAGCTACTGTTCATCAAAGAATTAAGCAAAAACTATATACTCTCGACTTAAAAAGCAAAAATATATATTCCTTTCAACTAATATATATATATATATATATATATATATATATATATATATATATATATATATATATATATATATATATATATATATATATATATATATATATATATATATATATATATATATATAAATATATATATATATATATATATATATATATATATATATATATATATATATATATATATATATATATATATATATATATATATATATATATATATGTGTGTGTGTGTGTGTGTGTGTGTGTGTGTGTGTGTGTGTGTGTGTGTGTGTGTGTGTGTGTGTGTGTGTGTGTGATTACCTAATTGTGATTACCTAATTGTGTTTACGGGAAAGAGCCCAAAGCTCGTATCTTCCCGTCTCCTCATCGGTTCCATATTATACTTAGTCATACTTATCATACCTGTCCTTAAAACTATGGATTGAGATAGCATTAACTACCTCCTCGCTTAACCAATTCCAATTATCAACTACTCTTACACTGAAAAAGTATTTCCTTACATCCTTACATAAATATTTCTGAACATTTCCTTGTCCATGTGCCTGAAGGCTACCCTTACATTTGATAAGAATGCATATGCTGCCCTTACTATGCCATTTATATGTATTTCTGGAGACAAATCTGCCAGTATGTTTACTCCTAGATCTCTCTCATTTTCTGTCTCTTCAAGTTGTACTCCAGCCACCGAGTAGTCAAGCTTGGGCCTTCTTGCACTTGTACCCATTCTCATTACCTTACATTTTGAAGTATTGAATTTCATTAGCCACTTTTCTGACCACTCATGCAGATTATTTAGATCCTCCTGAAGTTCTCCACCATTGTTCTCGTTTTGTACTTTCTTCACAATCTTTGCATCATCTGCAAACATAAACATGAATGAATTTACAGACTCTGGTAGGTCATTTACATATACAAGGAACAAAAGTGGCCCTAAAACTGAACCCTGTGGAACTCCACTACTAACTCTTCTCCATTCAGACACTGAGTGTCTTACTCTAACCCTCTGTTCCCTTCCTTCTAAGTAAGTTTTTATCCATTCCAAAACATTTCCACCTATTCTAGCCATTGATTGCAGCTTCCTAATAAGTCTCCCATGTGGAACAGTGTCAAACGCTTTCTGGAAGTCTAGGAATATGCAATCTGCCCAGCCCTCTCTTTTCTGTAAGATTTGGCTTACCTCATCATAAAATTCTAATAAGTTTGTTACTGTTGATCTACCTTCTCTGAAGCCATGTTGCCTCACTGACAAAAAGTTGAAGGATTCCAAGTGAAGAGAGATATGTTTCATTAGTAGTTTCTCCATAACTTTGCAAACTATGCTGGTCAAGGAAACTGGTCTATTGTTCAGAGCCGTATCCCTCCTTCCCTTTTTGAAGATAGGTATCACATTTGCTTGTTTCCAGCATCTTGGAATCTCCCCAGACTCCAGTGACTCCTTAAATATGATACTTAGTGCCACTGATATTGTGTTTGCGCATTTTTTAAGCACATGAGGGGATATGTCATCAGGACCTGTAGCTTTATGAACATCTAAATCCATCAGCGCTTCGCATACCTCTGTGGCTGTAAGGTTGATGTTCTCTAATACCGGCCCTTGAGCTTCTATCACTGCAATCTGAGGGGGTGGGGTATTTTCTACTGTAAATACTGACTGAAACTCCTTGTTCAATTCTTTGCAGATCTCTTCATCTGTCTCAGTGATGCTTCCATCCGCTCTCTTTAGCCTTAAAACCTGTTCTTTTACCTTCAGTTTTCCTCTGATAAAGCTGTGGAAAAGTCTGGGATTTTCTTTAGCCTTCCTGGTGATGTCCCTCTCATAGTCTCTCTCTGCCTCTCTCCTTTTACTTAGGTAGTCATTTCTTGCTCTTTTGTAGGTTTGCCAGGCATTTATGTTTTTTCTCCTCCTATACCTTTTCCAGCATTTGTCTCTCCACTCCTTAGCTCTTTTACACCCATTATCGAACCATTTCTCTCTGGCATGAATTACACCTACTTTGGTGACAGGTATGCAGCAATCTACTATCTTCCCATATTTCTCACAAAAGATGTCATACATTTCTTGTACAGATTTGTTGTAAAATAAGGTTTTCCAGTCAATAACTGCAAAAAGCTCATTCATTTTGATGTAATCTCCTTTCCGATAGTTCCTCCTCATGTCCTCAGTGCCTCTACTCTCAGGAAGAATATCTTCAATGATATACTCCATCAACAACACACAGTGGTCACTCTTTCCAATTGGTGGTTCATACTCAATTTTTTCAATATCCAACACATTATCTGTGAACACTAGATCAAGTAGTGATGGCTCATCCCTACCCCTGGCCCTTGTTGGTTCCATTACATGTTGGTGTAGGAAATTCCCTTGTACGCAATCTAGGAATCTTGCCCCGAATGAGTCCTCACCACTGTGTGGGTCAAGATTTATCCAATCTATCTCTTTATGATTAAAGTCTCCCATAATCAAAATCCTACATTTTTTTTCCTGTGCCATGTTAACAACTGAGTTTATGACTTCAATAGTACCTATATGACTTTCCTCATAAACTTCAAGCCTATTTTGGTTCCTTGGTGGGTTGTATACAACAGTTATTATAATGCTCTCTGACCCAGTATTTATGCGAGCAACAAGAAATTCCTTGAACTCACTTTCTATAGCCAAGTTTATTTCTTCGACTTGAATCCTTTCACTTATGAGCAGTGCTATCCCTCCACCAGTCCTCTCAGATCTTTCAACCCTTAGTATTCTGAAACCCTTGGGAAAAACTGTGACACTGTTTATGTCCTCACTCAACTTAGTCTCTGTAATTGCTACTATATCTGCCTTACTGTTGTGAATCCTATCTTTTAATTCTACTGCCTTACCAGCTAATCCATCAGCATTTGTGTATAACAATCTTAATGAGGCCCCATCCCCTGATCTTCTGTCATTATCTTCTTTATCTCCCCTTTGTCTGGAAGAACTCTGTAATGAAAATTTTTCTTCTCTTCTTCATTTCTTTCATCATTAAACCTTCTTGCCTCTTGCAACAAGTTTTTGATCTTTCCCATCTCTTCCTGTGTTCTGTATTGTCTAATGAACACTTCTTTGAATTCTTGAAGGTCTTTTAGACTTTTTTTTCTCAACAATATTTCCCTACATGTTTCCCCTCTCTCAAAGGTTACTGTGTGTGTGTGTGTGTGTGATTACCTAATTGTGATTACCTAATTGTGTTTACGGGAAAGAGCCCAAAGCTCGTATCTTCCCGTCTCCTCATCGGTTCCATTTTATACTTAGTCATACTTATCATACCTGTCCTTAAAACTATGGATTGAGATAGCATTAACTACCTCCTCGCTTAGCGAATTCCAATTCTCAACTACTCTTACACTGAAAAAGTATTTCCTTACATCCTGCAAAGAAGTTTTCTTACGAAGCTTCAAACTATGACCTCTAGTTCTAGAGCCAGCCATATCAAAATATCGATCCCTATCCACTCTATCATAACCATGAAGGAATTTAAAGACTGTCACCATATCCCCCCTCACTCTTCTAGCTTCGAGTGATGGTAAGTCTAATTCCCTCAGCCTCTCATCATAACTGAGATTGCGTATTTCTGGCACCAGTTTCGTGGCATGTCTTTGAACTTTTTCAAGCTTAGCTATGTGCTCTTTCAAGTGCGGATTCCAAAAGGGGGCTGCATATTCGAGTTTTGGCCTCACATAGGTTACATAAATATTTCTGAACATTTCCTTGTCCATGTGCCTGAAGGCTACCCTTACATTTGATAAGAATGCATATGCTGCCCTTACTATGCCATTTATATGTATTTCTGGAGACAAATCTGCCAGTATGTTTACTCCTAGATCTCTCTCATTTTCTGTCTCTTCAAGTTGTACTCCAGCCACCGAGTAGTCAAGCTTGGGCCTTCTTGCACTTGTATCCATTCTCATTACCTTACATTTTGAAGTATTGAATTTCATTAGCCACTTTTCTGACCACTCATGCAGATTATTTAGATCCTCCTGAAGTTCTCTACCATTGTTCTGGTGATTACCTAATTGTGCTTACGGGAAAGAGCCCAAAGCTCGTATCTTCCCGTCTCTTGATCGGTTCCATTTTGTACTTAGTGATACTTATCATACCTGTCTTGAAAACTACGGATTGAGTTAGCATTAACTACCTCCTCGCTTAACAAATTCCAGTTATCAACTACTCTTCTATCTATCTACCTTGGCTGTTTCCCCCTTTAATAGGGGGGTAGCCGACATCAAGATAGGAAAACAATAAGGGGATTACTTTGCTCTATGAGCAATGACGAGGGAGCTAGCGACCGTTCAGATGGCACTGCTGGAGTGCCACAGCCCATCCTCCCGGCTCTTCCACAACCTGTGTCGCCTCACAACTGCCAACTCCTCATAATGCCCCTACCACAGGGCTACCTCTGTAAGATGCAGCCCTGTGGTAACAGCAGATGCCCATCAGAGCTGCGTCACAATCGCTTGCCACTCATTCCTATTCCTAGCACGCTCGCTTACTTCCCTCACATCCATCCTCCTATCATTCAGGGCTCTCCTTACTCCATCCATCCATCCAAACCTAGGCCTCCCTCTAGCATTTCTCCCATCAACTCTCGCATTCATCACCTTTTTCAGCAGCCTTTCATCATCCATACTTTCCACATGGCCAAACCATCTCAGAACATTCATATCTACTCTGGCTGCAATTTCTCTCCTCACGCCCGTTCTTGCTCTCACCACTTCATTCCTAACCCTATCCAATCGAGATACACCAATCATACTCCTCAAGCATTTCATCTCAAACACATTTAGTTTCCGTCTCTCACTTACTTTCATACCCCATAACTCTGATCCATACATCACAGTTGGCACAACCACTTTCTCATACAAAACTTTCTTAACATTCATTTCCAACTCTCTATTGTTCATCACTCCTTTCAATGCACCCAACACTTTACAACCTTCATTCACTCTGTGACACATCTGCTTCCACTCCACCATTTGCAGCTATAACCGAGCCTAAATACTTAAACTGATTAAATTCCTCAAGTGTCTCTCCATTCAACATAACATTCAATTTAGTACTGTCCTCATTTCTTCTACACCTCATAACCTTACTCTTTCCCACATTCACTCGCAACTTCCCTCTGTCACACACCATTCCAAATTCTGACACTAACTGACACAGCTTTTCCTCTGAATCTGCCACCACCACAGTATCATCTGCAAACAGCAACTGATTCAGCTCCCACTCGTTATCATCCCCATTTACCATTCTCAAACCTCGACCACGCACTCGCTCTTTCACCTCTCTTACGACTCCATTAATATACAAATTGAACAGCCATGGTGACATCACACATCCCTGTCTCAGTCCCACACTCACTGGAAACCACTCACTCACTTCATTCCCTACCCTAACACAAGCTCTACTGCCCTCATACAGACTCTTCACTGCATGCAACAATTTACCATTAATTCCATATAATCTCAAAACATTCCACAAAGCCTCTCTATCAACTCTATCATATGCTTTCTCCAGATCCAAAAATGCAAAATACACATCCTTACCCTTTGCTAAATATTTCTAACATAACTGCCTAACTATAAAAATCTGATCTATACAACCTCTACCTCTCCTAAAAGCACTCTGCACTTCCGCGATCACATATTCTGTCTTATCCATAATCATATTAACCAGTATCCTACCATACACTTTTCCTACCACACTCAACAAACTTATACCCCTAAAATTACTGCATTCATACACATCTCCCTTACCTTTGCATAGGGGCACTATACAGGCAATCACCCATTCCACTGGCACCAATGACAACATAAAGCATATCTTAAACACTTTCACTAACCATTCCAATGCAGTCACACCCCATTCTTTCAACATCTCCGCTCTCACACCATCCATTCCAGGTGCTTTACCTGCTTTCGCTTCATACAATGCCCTTTTCACCTCCTCCCTTGTAATCTCTCTCTAATTTTCATCTCCCATTACTGGCCCTTGAACCCTCCCCCCCCACTGCCACTATAGCTGCCTCTCTATCTTCCTCAACATTCAGCAAGCACTCAAAATATTCTGCCCATCTTTTCCTTGCATTGTTCCCTCTTAACATCTGTCCATTTACATCTTTCACTGTTTCTTCCATCCTCGATCCACCCTTCCTTACTCTCTTCACTTCTTTCCAAAACTTCTTTTTATTCTCCTCATATGACTACTAAAATCCTGTCCCCACCTAACATTTGCCAACCTCTTCTCTTCCTCTACCTTCCGCTTGGTTTCCACATTTTTCCCCTATATCTTTCATACTTCTCCCTACTTTTACACTGCAGCCATTCCTCAAAAGCCCTCTTTTTCTCTTTCACTTTCATTTTCACCCCTTCATTCCACACCACTCGCTGCCCCTCCTCATGCCACCTCCAACAAACCTCTTTCCACACACATCACTTGCATGTCCCACAAAACATTCTTTCATCAACCCCCATTCCTCCCCTAACTCCCCAACTTCTCTTTCTTTCACCCTGTCATATGCCACTCTCAAACTGTCCTGATATTCCTGTCTCTTCTCTGGCTTTTTCAACTCTTCCACCTTCACTATTTCCCTTCTACATCCCCCCACACTATTTCTCCACTCTTTTGCTACAACCACTTTTGCTTCAACCAAAAAAATGATCAGACATCCCAGTAGCCACACCCCTAAATGCATGCACATCTTTCACTCTACCAACCTATGCTCTTTGCTACCAACACATAATCCATCAATGCTCTTTCTTTCACTCTTCCATTTGCCACTCTCATCCATGTATACTTATTCATTAACTTCTTCTTAAATAAACTATTACCTATCACCAACTCTTGCTCCATACACATATCTAACAGTCTCTCGCCACTCTCATTCCCACCTGGTACCCCATACTTTCCTACAACACCTTCTATCTCTCCATAGCCAACTCTGGCATTCAAGTCACCCAACACAACTACATAGTTCCTTCTACTCAGACCATCCACACATCTAGTTAACTCATTCCAGAATTCATCCCGCTCTTCCTCACTTCTCTCACATCCTGGCCCATACACACTAACAAATGCCCAACATTCCCTTCCTATCCTAGCCCTCACTGACATCAGCCTAGATGACACTTTTTTCCATTCCACTACCTTATTTACCATCCATTCACTCAGCAATAATGCCACACCTTCTCTCGCTCTCCCCATTTCAACCCCAGATACCCTACCCGTCACATCACCAAATGCCACTTCTCCTTTTCCTTTCATCTTCGTCTCACACAATGCCAATACATCCATCCTCCTCCTACATCTTTTGCTCTCTATCGAACTACAACCATGAACATTTAGACACCCTAAAACTAGAGTTTGGGGAGAAGTTATTCTCCCCTCTACTCCCCTTCTTCTTTGATATCTCGCAGGAGGTTGATAAAAGGGGGGATTCCTAGTCCCCCCGCCCCGTCCACTTTTAGTCGCCTTTTACGACATGCAGGGAATACGTTGTGACTATTCTTTGATGTTGTGCCCGCCACCACAGGGCACTATCCGCCACCACTCTAAAAAAAGTACTTCCTTACATCCTGCAAAGAAGTCTTCGTACGAAGCTTCAAACTATGACCTCTAGTTCTAGGGCCTGCCATATCAAAATATCGATCCCTATCCATTCTATCATAACCATGAAGGAATTTAAAGACTGTCTCCATATCCCCCTCTATCATCTAGCTTCGAGTGATGGTAAGTCTATTCCCTCAGCCTCTCATCATAACTGAGATTGCGTATTTTTTGGCACCAGTTTCATGGCATGTCTTTGAACTTTTTCAGGCTTAGCTACGTGCTTTTTCAAGTGTGGATTCCAAATAGGGGCTGCATATTCAAGTTTTGGCCTCACATAGGTTACATAAATGTTTCTGAACTTTTCCTTGTCCACGTGTCTGAAGGCTACCCTTACATTTGCTAAGAAAGCATATGCTGCCCTTACTATGCCATTTATATGCATTTCTGGAGACAAATCTGCCAGTCTGTTTACTCCTAGATCTCTCTCATTCTCTGTCTCTTAAAGTTGTACTCCTGCCACCGAGTAGTCAAGCTTGGGCCTTCTTGCACTTGTACCCATTCTCATTACCTTACATTCTGAAGTATTGAATTTCATTAGCCACTTTTCTGACCACTCATGCAGACTATTTAGATCTACCTGAAGTTCTCTACCATTGTTCTCTCGTTTCTTACTTTCTTCACAATCTTTGCATCATCTGCAAACATATTCATGAATGAATTTACAGGCTCTGGTAGGTCATTTACATATACAAGGAACAAGGAACTTAACCCTGTGGAACTCCACTACTAACTCTTCTCCATTAAGACACTGAGTGTCTTAGTCTAACCCTCTGTTCCCTTCCTTTTAAGTAAGTTTTTATCCATTCCAATACATTTCCACCTATTCTAGCTATTGCTTGCAGCTTCTTAATAAGTCTTCAGTGTGGGACAGCGTCAAATGCCTTCTGGAAGTCTAGGAATATGCAATCAGCCCAGTCCTCTCTTTCCTGTAAGATTCCGCTTACTTCATCATAAAATTCTAATAAGTTTGTTACTGTTAATCTACTTTCTCTGAAGCCATGTTGTCTCACTAACAAAAAGTTGAAGGATTCCAAGTGAGGAGAGATATGTTTCCTTAGTAGTTTCTCCATAACTTTGCAAACTATGAGGGTCAAGGAAACTGGTCTATAGTTTAGAGCCATATCCCTCCTTCCCTTTTTGAAGATAGGTATCATGTTCGCTTGTTTCCAGCCTCTAGGAATCTCCCCTGACTCCAGTGACTTTTTAAATATGATACATAGTGCCACTGATATTGAGTTTGCGCATTTTTTAAGTACATGAAGGGCTATATCATCAGGATCTGTAGTTTTATGGACATCTAACTCCATCAGCGCTTTACATACCTCTGTGGCTGAAAGGATGATGTTCTCTAATTCCGGCCCATGAGCCTCTATCTCTGCAATCTGAGGGGGTGGGGTATTTTCAGTTGTAAATACTGACTGAAACTCCTTGTTCAATACTTTGCAGATCTCTTCATCCGTCTCAGTGATGCTTCCATCCGCTCTCTTAAGCCTTAAAACCTGTTCTTTTACCTTCAGTTTTCCTCTGATAAAGCTGTGGAAAAGCTTGGGATATTCTTTAGCCTTCCTGGTGATATTCCTTTCATAGTCTCTCTCTGCCTCTCTTCTTTTACTTACGTAATCATTTCTTGCTCTTTTGTAGGTTTGCCAGGCATTTATGTTTTTTCTCCTCCTATACCCTTTCCTGCATTTGTCTCTCCACTCCTTAGCTCTTATACACCCATTATCGAACCATTTCTCTCTGGCATGAATTACACCTACTTTGGTGACAGGTATGCAGCAATCTACTATCTTCCCATATTTCTCACAAAAGATGTCATACTTTTCTTGTACAGATTTGTTGTAAAATAAGGTTCTCCAGTCAATAACTGCAAAAAGCTCATTCATTTTTATGTAATCTCCTTTCGGATAGTTCCTCCTCATGTCCTCAGTGCCTCTACTACCAGGCAGAATATCTTCAATGATATACTCCATCAACAACACACAGTGGTCACTCTTTCCAATTGGTGGTTCATACCCAAGTTTTTCAATATCCAACACGTTATCTGTGAATACCAGATCAAGTAATGATGGCTCATTCCCACCCCTGGCCCTCGTTGGTTTCAGTACATGTTGGTATAGGAAATTCCTTGTATGCAATCTAGGAATCTTGCCCCGAATGAGTCCTCACCACTGCGTGGGTCAAGATTTATCCAATCTATCTCATTATGATTAAAATCTCCCATTATCAAAATCCTACATTTTCTCTCCTGTGCCATGTTAACAACTGAGTCTATGACTTCAATAGTACCTATATGACTTTCCTTATAAACTTCTAGCCTATTCTGGTTCCTTGGTGGGTTATATACAACAGTTATTATAATGCTCTCTGATGCAGTATTTATGCGAGCAACAAGAAATTCCTTGAACTCACTTTCTATAGCCAAGTTTATTTCTTCAACTTGAATCCTTTCACTTATGAGCAGTGCTATCCCTCCACTTGTCCTCTCAGATCTTTCAACCCTTAATATTCTGAAGCCCTTAGGAAAAACTGTGACACTGTTTATGTCTTCACTCAAGTCTCTGTAATTGCTACTATATCTGCCTTACTGTTGTGAATCCTATCTTTTAATTCTGCTGCCTTACCAGCTAATCCATCAGCATTTGTGTATAACAATCTTAATGAGGCCCCATCCCCTGATCTTCTGTCATAATCTTCTTTATCTCCCCTTTGTCTGGAAGAACTCTGAAATGAAAATTTTTCTTCTCTTCTTCATTTCGTTCCTCATTTAACCTTCTAGCCTCTTGCAACAACTTTTTTATCCTTTCAATCTCCTCATGTGCTCTGCATCGTCTAATGAACACTTCTTTGAATTCTTGGATGTCTTTTAGACTTTTTTTTCTCATCAATATTTCTCTACAGGTGTCCACTCTCAAAGATTACTTTTTTGGTGTCTGTTTTCCCTCCCTAGAATATCTACCTAGTTGGTGAATGTTTACAATATCCTCAGGACCACAAACTACTCCAAGTTTTCTTAGCAGGTCTACAAGCCTAGCTTTATTTTCTTCAAGTCTCCCCTGCCATGTTGGCTCCTGGGATTCACTTATGCCTGAGGTTACCACTGTCTTCTCCTTATCAAGTGCCTGTTTAATCAAAGGATTTGCCTTTTCCATCACAACATCTTTAATTTTTTCGATTACTGTTCCTTTATAGTCAACTGTTTGTATATTTTCCAGTGACACCACTTTCACAGCCTCTTTTACTGCCACATTCTCCTTTAGTGCATCAGCAAAGGAAGTTTTCATGGCATCATGTTCCGTATTTAGCTCCTGAAACTCTTTTCTAAATTGTTTGATGTTTTCCTTAATCTGGACATTTCAAGCTGCTATCTCGACTCTCTCAGAAGAGAGCAGTCAACTAATAGTTTATTAATTTAGGTTGTACCCAAGCTATTTGTTGTTATCTTGTAGTTTAGAAATTCTGGTTTCTAGTTCACTCTTTTCCCCTTCCAGCTTCATTATTCATTTTTCTAGTTCTTTTCTCTCCTGCCCTTGTGCTTTATTTGCTTCCTCCAAACATCTTATTTCCTCTTTGAGTGTTTCATTCTCTTTCATTTCTCTATCCATACTCCAAATTTTATCATCATGGTTTATAAGCATTGTCTCTAATTCCTTGATATTCTGTTTTAATCTCCTAATAGCTACTCCTCCTGCTGCTACATCCCATGGAGATCCTCTACCATCCCTCCCCGACCATTGGATGGGGGGGTTTTGGGACAGAGATGACCTCATTTTCATGTTTTTCCTTTCACAGAATATAGAAAGAATTAAAGAGAAAAAAAGAGAGAAAAGCTTCTATTTAAGCTTCACACAGAATAACTATATTTTCATAAGAGTACTATATATATATATATATATATATATATATATATATATATATATATATATATATATATATATATATATATATATATATATATATATATATATTAAGGAAGCCCATCAGTGAAACAAAACTTATAAAACAATGCTATATTTCGGATCCTAACTGGATCCCTTCTCAAGCACAAGATCCGAAATATAGCATTGTTTTATAAGTTTTGTTTCACTGATGGGCTTCCTTACTATTTAGTGCTGTATGCTAACAGTTTGTACTTATTTATGTATATATATGTATATATATGTATGTATATATATATATATATATATATATATATATATATATATATATATATATATATATATATATATATATATATATATATATATATATATATATATATATACACACAAGGCTTTATCCCTTCTTTCTGTTCTCTGATTTCCAGGTTTCTTTCCGACTGTTTTATATTTGTAGTTGCGGATGGTGCGACATCTAGCCCTTTCTCTGTTTCCAGTGGTGTTCCACAGGGCTCTGTTCTTTCACCTACGCTGTTCCTTCTCTTCATCAATGATCTTCTACACTCCCCATCTTCCTCTCTTTTTCATGCCTTTGCTGATGATGCTATCCTTCACTTTTCCTCTGCCTTTTCTTAACAACCCCCATCTGCTACTCGTAATTAGTCTCGTATCACTCTTTCTTCTACTCTCTATTCCGATTTGCAGAGAGCATCTAAGTGGGGCACTCAAAATTTAGTTAAATTCAATGCTTCCAAGACACAGTTTCTGACTATCTCTTTATCTTCTTCTCCTCGTGATAACCCTCTTGTCTTCGAAACTAACTAAATTTACCCTCTTAATGCTATCAACATATTAGGAATCCATATAGCCGCTAACTTGTCTTGGAGGAATCACATAATCAAAATTTCTATATCTTCATCCAAAAAATTGGGGGTTTTGTTTCGTTTTCGTCATTACTTTTCCTCTTTACAGTTACTTAAAATCTATAAAGGTCTTATCTGTCCCTGCTTAGAATACTGCTTACACATCTGGGGTGCTTCTTCTTATACTTATCTCCTTCATAGGGTTGAATCTAAGGCAGTCAGACTCATTAATGATCCTTCTCTTAAATCTAATGTGGATTATCTCTCTCTTCGCCGTAAGGTATGTTACCTTTCTCTTTTCTATCGCTACTACTTTCATCGCTGCACTGTCGAGCTGCATCCCTCCCCCACTGCCGAGGCCGCGTAACACTCTCCAAGCGGCCTCATATCACAGGTACTGTGTGGAGATTTGTAGCTCGCGGATAGATCGGTGCAGCGACTGCTGCTTCCCATCTACCTCCAGACTCTGGAACTCACTTCCTCCTTCTATGTTTCCTTATTCTTATTACCTATCATCCTTCAAAAACAGATCTATCGATATCTCATGGCCTAGTCCTCCATATCTCTGGTTCCTCTTTATTTTGGCTGTTTTTTCTGTCCGTTGTTTTCCTGTGTGTGACATTAACTCATCTCTGCCTTGTCCTTAACCTTTTTCTGTTGCTTCGTCTTAGTGTTTTCTCCTGCCCGGGCCTTTATTGATTAGGGCAGTTTTTGCCTGTCCCAGTGTCACACTCATAAAAAAAAAAATAAAAAAATAAATAAAAAAAAAAAAAAAAAAATATATATATATATATATATATATATATATATATATATATATATATATATATATATATATATATATATATATATATATATATTTATATACATACATACATACCTACATCCATACATACATACACACACACACACACACACACACATATATATATATATATATATATATATATATATATATATATATATATATATATATATATATATATATATATATATATATATTACTACTCGATCTAGTATTCACAGATAATGTGTTAGATACTTGCAAAATTGAGCATAACCCATGTAGTTGGTAGGCAGGTCCATGCCACCAGTCGTCTGTTGCGATACTACAACTGAAAGTCTCTTAGACTTAAACAGGACCGTCCTGGGCAACCCAATGTTAAATCTTACTTCAATTACGGATCCTTTTCTATGTCTACATCTACACAGCATATTCTTGCATATTCGTTACTTATCATTATCCATTCACATCTGACAAGTCACAACACTCCCAAATCTGTTTCTCCTTGCTTTGTGTTTCTCCATGCCCAGGCTTGATGTGGGCAATATCCTTCGCTCGTCTTCGTATCACACTCATTATATATATATATATATATATATATATATATATATATATATATATAATATATATATATATATATATTTGTGTATGTGTGTGTGTGTGTTTTTTTGTGTAATAATCCATTTTCAATGAGCCAAAGGAGGAAAAAGCAAAGGACGAGGGAGCGTTACAAAGGCTGGAGATTTCATCTAATGAAATACAGTGTTACCTCACTTATCGCGGTAGTTCGGTTCTGGGACCCGGCGCGAACCAGGAAATCCGCGAAGTAAGATCAGCCTATATGAACATAGATATTTTAATATATTTTTACGTTTACACTGTATAAAGTGTCCCTGTACTGTTAACATACCACCCTTTACTTCATAGATAACAGCATGCAAGCGTAAATTTATATGAAAGTGATAGGAAAACTTACTGTGAATGTGATGATGACATGACATACATACTCATTTACAATTATTTTTTAGTTTACGTACTGTATAAACCCTCCCTGCACTATTAAAAAAACACCCTTAACATTATAGACAACAGCAAGCAACGTAAATTTTTATGAAAGTGATAGGAAAACTTACCGTGAATGTGATTATGACGTGACATACATACTCATTTACAATTATTTTTTCGTTTACGTACTGTATAAACCCTCCCTGCACCATTAAAAAAACACCCTTTACATTATAAATAACAGCAAGCAACGTAAATTTTTATGAAAGTGATAGATAAAATTATGGTGAATGAGGTGATGATGACGTGACATACATACTCATTTACAATTATTTTTTCTTTTACGTACTGTATAAACCCTCCCTGCACTGTTAAAAAAACACCCTTTACATTATAAATAACAGCAAGCAACGTAAATTTTTATGAAAGTGATAGGAAAACTTACCGTGAATGTGATGATGACGTGACATACATACTCATTTACAATTATTTTTTCGTTTACGTACTGTATAAACCCTCCCTGCACTGTTAAAAAACACCCTTTATATTATAAATAACAGCAAGCAACGTAAATTTTTATGAAAGTGATAGATAAAATTACGATGAATGAGGTGATGATGACGTGACACACATACTCATTTACAATTATTTTTTCATTTACGAAAAACGTATTAGTAAGCACAACGAGAACGGCACACACAAGAGTTAGACTGAGCGAGTGAGGCGGCACATTGGAAATTGTAGGGAAAAGCAAACTGCAATGAAAAAGCCAATCAGACCCCATGATACAGAAAATATTGAAAAACAATTCTGTGATTCGTTGTCTCCCGATCTTTCAGCCAAAAGCATTCCATGAGCTATCTCACGTAGGTGAGAGCTTTTTCATTTCCGAAACGTTGATAGCGGTATCGTATTTTACATGGTGAAATACTGTTAGTACTTTGTTTTTTTATTATTTTTTACTGTTTTATTATTCTTAGGCTAGGAAATACTTGTTTTATCAATAAAATAATGAAAATTTTAATATTCACTAGGTCACGTAGGTGAGAGCCTTTTCGTTTTCCAAAACGTTGATAGCGGTATCGTATTTTACATGGTGAAATACTGTTAGTACTTTATGTTTTTTTTTATTATTTTTTACTGTTTTATTATTCTTAGGCTAGGAAATACTTGTTTTATCAATAAAATAATGAAAATTTTAATATTCACTAGGTCACGTAGGTGAGAGCCTTTGCGTTTTCCGAAACACTGATACCGGTATCGTATTTTACGTGGTGCAATACTGTTTACTATTTTTTACTGTTTTATTATTCTTAGGCTAAGAAATACGTTTTTTTTTTAATCAATAAAATCATGAAACTACTGGAAATATAAATATATATGCTAGCTCACGTAGCTGTGACCCCAATACATTGTACGCTATCGGACACTATTTCGCATGATGCAATACCCTGTACTGTGAGTTATACTGTACGTACGTATATCTAAATTTGTTTTTTTACTATTTTTTTACTGTTTTATTATTCGTAGGTTGGGAAATAATTTTTTTTTATCAATTAAATAATGAAATGTTTTTTCAATAAAAAAATTAAAATACTGAAATTTTTTTTTTTCAATATTTTAATATTTTTGCGTATACCCTACAATATAAAATAATAATTTCTCAAAAAAAAAAAAACGCGATAGAGTGAGAACGCGAACCAAGAAACGCGAATAACCGGGGTAACACTGTATTCCACAACAAATATATATATATATATATATATATATATATATATATATATATATATATATATATATATATATATATATATATAGTATGATTGTGACACCAGGACGGGCCCCCCCAAAAAAAATAAAAACAAATAAAACAGTCCCCAACGAGCCTGGGCACGAAGAATACATTAAGGAAAAAGCAACAGAGATGGAGAGTGTAATGGCTTGTCAGAAGTGAAGGGATAATAAGAGGTGTGTAATGAATATCCAAGGATATTCAGTGTTGATGTAGGCATATATATATATATATATATATATATATATATATATATATATATATATATATATATATATATATATATTATATATATATATATATATATATATATATATATATATATATATATATATATATAATTTACTTTAAAAAATTAAAATCTTTTTCCTCTCATCATGCATTTAAAAAATATGGTTTCCCTAAAAATTAAAGAAAAGTCCATTTTCCAGAGCCCAAAGAAGAAAGAGCAAATGGCGAGGAAGCATTACAAAAATTGGGCGTGTCGTCCATCGAAGAATTCCGCCACAAATACGACCAACAGTTGCCGCATGGCAGCGATTCCTACAACCACGATATGATCTACATTTTCATCATCATTGCTGCATTTGTTGTGATGATCGGTGTTACAGCTGTTGGTTTATGCTTACTGTTGGATTACAGGTGCGTCTGTGCGTGTTTTTTTTTTAGGTTGCTGTTCCATTACTTAATATTAATCCTATTAACTGTTTTTTTTTGTTTTATTATTTGTTCTTGATAATTTTTATAAATGAAAAAATATACTTCTCTATAGATAAATATATAATATATAATATCAATGAACACATAAATGATAAATAAAAAATAAAAAAACCAGAGCCAAATATTTGTAAAACTCTACGGACGAAAAACCCTGAATATAGAAACTTAAAACTATCAATGCCAAAGTATATGTAATTTATTATTATTATTATTATTATTATTATTATTATTATTATTATTATTATTATTATTATTATTATTACTGAGAATAAACAACCACAATAACGTGAACTGCAAATGAAGATTGTAAAATAAAAACCCCCAAAAGGTATAAGTATATACAACATGTATTTAGGGTACAGTAAATAATACTATTAAGAAAACTTTGTAGAAATAAATGTGAAACCCCCCTACCCCCTCAACAAACAACTGTCCAGGAGTATAGGTCATTAAATGTCCATCCATCTACCTTGGTTGTATCCCCCTTTAATTGGGGGGTAGCCCACATCAAAAAAAGAAAACAATAAGGTGATTACTTAGCTCTATGGGCAATGACGAGGGCATTAAATGTAAACACTGTAATCTATATTATGTAGGAGAAATTGGCTGCCACGTGGAACTTTGAATCAAAGTACAAAGGAGAGCAGTTTCTCTGCATGCTGAAAATAGCGTAATGGCCGAGCACTACTGGTCTCAGAATCACTACAGAGACTTTGGAAACACCTGTTTAGACCTCTGTTTCCCACCTGCGGGCAAGAAGGAAAGGCCCGGCCACCCACATGGGTGGATATCAACACACACACCAGTTTAGAATTTAAAAGTCACGGCTAAAGGTCAAAAGATTAATTGTTTTAATAAACAATTTTTTTTATGATTGTGACACCAGAATGGGCCAAAAAATAATAAAATAAAACCGCCCTCATCAGGTCTGGGTACGAAGAATATATAAAATAAAGAGAAACAAATGGAGAGTGTAATGACTTGTCAGATGTAAAGGGATAATATGAGGTGTGTAACAAATATCCAAGAATATTCAGTGTTGATGTAGGCATAGAACTTACAGACCATTCCTAACAATAAATCATTCAGTAAGGCTGACAATTTTAATTCCGTCAAAATCATACAAGAAGCCGAACTTCTGAAAATAATTAGAAGTTATAAAACCGAACTTACTCCCTTAGCAGGCCTTCCTGAGCCTCTTCCAGATCCTAAATTGTCGTAGTTTGTCGCCTATAGGAACCTCAGCTTCCTTGGGGAGCACAATTGTCATGGGGCCTGACCCTGGAGTATTCTTAAGGAGATCCCCAACACTTCTTTTAATTCGCAAAGTACTCACCTATAGGGGCCCATCCATGGCTTTTGCACCCCTGAGTGGATATCTACAACGAACAAAGAACGAATTATTTTAAATCAGTTCAACCACTCCTATTGATGTAGGCAGTAGTCACAGAAAGAATAAGGACCAATTTACTGTACCCTAATTACATGTTGTATAATATTGTAACGTTCATTACTATTATTATTATTATCATTATTATTACCGGTATTATTATTATTATTATTATTATTTTTATTGTTGTTGTTGTTGCTGTTGTTGTTGTAATGATGACTAGGTTTTACGTCACGGAGTCCCTTGACTTAATAAGGGCCTCCTTTTAAAGGAGCTTGGTTTTGAGGGTGTGACTATAAACCTGCGCGAATGCAATTGCTTAGACCGTGACGGGCCTAAAACCGACGACCTGACGAATCAAAGTCACGTGTCCTACCACTCTTCCTCGGCGGCCAAATATTAATAACAACGATGATAATATTAACAATGATAAAACTTCATATTATTAACAATGTATTCAAAATTAGTATACTTTTTATTATCATTATTATTCTTACTTCTATTATTATTATTATTATTATTATTATTATTATTATTATTATTATTATTATTATTATTATTATTATTCTATTTTTATTCTTATTCTTCTTATTATTATTATTATCATCATTATTATTATGAGGCTGTCGGGGCTCATTGTAGAATATCCTTGCCCTCCTACCTTGTGGTTGACCCAAGCAGGGTGGATGGGGGAGAAACGTGGCAACTCACTATCCCCGTGGTGAATGCATGTTTTGTAGGTCGGCCACCCCCTTACAAGGGGAAATGAGGCCATATGTATATGCATGTACATATTGTTATAATAATAATAATAATAATAATAATAATAATAATAATAATAATAAAACTTCATATTATTAGCAATTTTAATCAAAATCATTATCATATTCTTATTCTTGTTATTATTATTATTATTATTATTATTATTATTATTATTATTATTATTATTATTATTATTATTATTTTCAGGTCCAAATACAGGCGAGCGCCCCAAGAACCCATCGAGTTCCTGATGAACAGGAAGAAGACAATAATTTTGCCAGCAATTGTTACAAACGTCTAGACTCCAAGAGATAACCAGACAGACCATATAACAATTCTCTCTCTCTCTATTAATTATATTGAATTATACATATATTTTCTGTATGTTGCTGTATAATTCTGTTTGTGCATTCTGCGTTTCTCTGAGCTTTACTTTTGCATATAATGTACTCTGTGCTGCCATTCTGTGAGTTGTGTGTTAGTATGCAGCAATGTTTTATCAGTATGTACACCTCCCTGTAAACCATGTTCAATTCTTGGTTTTATATCCATTTGAAGCATTATTTGTATGAACTCATGTAATGTCTGACGCCTTGGCGCAATAAATTAATAAAATAAAATAAAATAATCTCTCTATCTATCTATCTATCTCCTTAAGAGCTAACTACATGTGTATCCTTTTGTATGTATTATAAGATTTTATATATATATATATATATATATATATATATATATATATATATATATATATATATATATATATATATATATATATATAGATAGATAGATAGATATACAGAGAGAGAGAGAGAGAGAGAGAGAGAGAGAGAGAGAGAGAGAGAGAGAGAGAGAGAGAGAGAGAGAGAGAGAGAGAGAGAGAGAGAGAGAGAGAGAGAGAGAGAGAGAGAGAGAGAGAGAGAGAATTGGGTTAATTTTTCCATTTTCTCTTGTTCCTCTTCATTATTTTCCTTTTTAATTAGATTAAAACCGAGTCTTCCCTCTTCCTCTTCATTCCTAGTCCCCTCTCCTCCTCTTCCCTTCCTTCCAGTCGCCTCCTCCTTTTCCTCTTCCTTTTCTCTCACTCCTTACTCCTCTTCTCTTCTACCAGCTAATTTTCCTCCTTCTTCTCTTCTCCTCCTCGATTTTTCTCTCTCTCTAATCACCTCCTCCTTATTTCTTCTTCCTAATATCTACTCTCCTCCTTATTTTCCTCCTAGTCCCTTCTCTTCCTTTAAAGTTTTCTACTATTCTTCTACTCACCCTCTTCATCAGCTCCTCTTCTTCATTTCCTCTTTATCATCTCCTCCCTTTCTCTTCTCCCTCTTTGTCATCTCCTCTGTCTCCCCCATTTACTCCCCTCATCTTCTTAACTCATTTCCTCTTGCAACTCTTCTTCTCCTCTCCTTCCTAGTTATCTCCTCTTCTCCTAACTTCTTCTTCGTTCTCTTTCACCTAATTATTCTCCTTCTGTTACTCTTCTCTCAGATTTTCTCCTCTTTTCCTTTCCCTTTAAGTTCCCTCCTCCTCTTCTTCTTCTTCCTCATTACTCTCCTCTTCTTTTTCTACTTCCTTCATTTTCTCCTGCTTCTCCCTTTCCCAGTCACCTCCTCGTCCTCTAAACTATCCCCATTCTCTTCTTTTCCTCTCCTTCCTAGTCACTTCTTTCTCGTCTCCTCTCCCTCCTAGATTCCTCCTCCACTGTCCCTACCCTCTCTCTCTCTCTCTTCTTCTTCTTCTCTTCCTCCCCTACGGCACATCTCAACGTGATGGTGAATAAGGTCTGCTTAAAATGTCGACAATATGAAAGAAAAAATACAGTGTTTGCATAATAATAATAATAATAATAATAATAATAATAATAATAATGATAATAATAATAATAATAATAATAATAATAATAATAATAATAATAATAATAATAATAATAATAATAATAATAATAATAATAATAAAAGCAGCGGCCATGCAGTCTCGTGACCCAAGCCTTTTTACGTCCTTATTTTCCCATTCTCTGAAGGCTGCAAGACGGGCATTTCTACTCATGTCGAAGTCGGAGCTCAAAAAGATACTATTCCTTCGCTGGCCCCCCATATATTTGGTGAAGGAAAGCTGTACAAACCACCAAAATCATGACAAATATGTTATTTCTTTTCTATTGTTCCTTATATAAAAAGTATTTAATTCTAGAGATGGTCAGGAAATACCTCTGAGGCTATTGTTAACATAAATCTGAATTCTATACTATAGGGAACAACTTCAGTACTGCTCTGGCTTTGGAAGAGGAAGGACGTTTGTTATAAGCTCTGTTATTCAAGCGGAAATAGAGAGAGAGAGAGAGAGAGAGAGCAGGTGGCCACATAAGAAACTGTCAAGCAAGAGAGACAGAAAAAAGTAGAGATAATTGCCACTTATGTGGTAGTTTGGTACTCAGAAAATAGTTTCAGTAGGCGACTGTATCAAGCAAGAGAAAAAAAAAACAGAGGTAGTGAGCCTCAGAGAGATAATTCTCCACAATCCGAAATATTCTCGAAATAGTCTCAGTGCAGTAGGTGTTCACAACACTGCGAGAAAGATAATATCTCCCAAGAAAAGCTAGTTGAACATCAAGAGACTTTCTAGTTACTACCAAAGAAAAAGTCATTCAAAAAAATTGTGCACCAGGAACACATACCAAAAATGAAGTTATACAGCGGAGTAGCCATCTTAGTACTGGAATTCTTAGCCCGTATCAACTGCTACGTCATCAAAGATATGGGTCTGGCCTTTGGATCTGGTCTCCAACGTCCTGTCAACCCGCTAGAGGTACCAATGGGTCTATTACGACCCAACATCCACGCAGAGATACCAAGGGGTCTCGTGCAACCCAATATCCCCATAGAGGTACCGAGGTCTTTCGTACAACCCGACGTCCCTAAAGAGGTACCAAAGGCTTTACCACACCCCGACATACCGATTGTGGCACCAAAATCCCCAAACAAGGCACCAGTGCCTCCAGGAGATGGAGTAGCTTTTATTATTACGGCACCGTACTTTGATGGCACCGTGCCATATGATGGTTCGGCACTGTACATTGGTTGCTTGCCGTGCCACGTACGAATATACGGAATCTGTCGAGTGAATTGGGATTGTATGGCTTCTTTTATGGCCTAAGATAACAAATGGTGCCACTGGATACAAAATATGTTAATAAAAACTCTATAAATAGGTATTACTAAATTAGTGATTAGTTATCCATAACTAAGAAAATGTAAAGGAACATATGGAATAGTTAGAAAAAAAAAGGGGGAATTAAAAAAAAAACATAATTAAGAAAAAGACTATGGTATTCTGTTTGCCTAACTGAAGAGCATTTTTGAAAAATATGGTAAAAAAGAAATTTACATAACATATATATATATATATATATATATATATATATATATATATATATATATATATATATATATATATATATATATATATATATATATATATATATATATATATATATAAAATGTACCAGTAACAATTTTAATAGTCAATATAATTCCCATTAACCAAAAATATTTTTAAATATAGCAAAATGAAGATAAAACTTATATAAAAAAACATACATAACAGAAACAATGATATTTTTTCTAATAGAAATATTTTCATAAAAAGTTTTAAGAAAAAACAGAATTAGCATAGAGGAACTAGTTTGGAATGTAAAATGGAAATAATTGTAAATAACTGTAGTCTCTTTATAGATGTATTCGCATAATAAACTATCTAACATTCTATTATAATAATTTACTATCTGTAAGTAGTTTGACTGTAAAACTCATAATTATATATATATATATATATATATATATATATATATATATATATATATATATATATATATATATATATATATATATATATATATATATATATAAACTTACCTTAAGGTCTCATTACTATATTATTATTATTATTATTATTATTATTATTATTAGCAGATCAGTCAATCTCATTCTCCCTAATTTTACTATTCGACCAATTTAGCTTAGATTAACCTATCCTGACCTAAACCAAGTTTTAAAAGTTTAATTATTACAAATTCCTGCGTTCAACTTCATTTCCAAATTACGCATTAGTATTTTACCTCAATAATAGAATAAGCACCTAAAAATCAGGTGCCTATTCTGGGACTGATTCCTCCTTTCTTCACAACATTACAAGGAGGTTCAAGACTAGGTAGAATATGATGAAGCTCTTTAGTCTTGCTCTTACAAATGTGGCCACCCGATTAGCTTTAGCAAGCTAAGATGTCATGATGAAAAATAAACAATAACTAATAAATTATTCAATTTTATTTTCATAATCTAAAACAAATAACCAATATAGATATAACAGAACAAAGTGGCAAAAACTATCCTTGAAATTCAATATAGAAAAATTTAATATTATTTCTTAAATCCGCTCATTCTTAAATTAAAACAACAAATCCGCTCATTCTTAAATCAAGACAACAAATCCGCTCAATCTTACATTAAAACAACATCTCCGCTCATTCTTAAATCAAAACAACAAATCTGCTCTTTCTTAAATCAAAACAGCTTTCATTTACTTAAGAAACAGAATCAAGATTTACAAAATTTTCCAGTCAAAGATACCAAAATGTGATGTGATCGGTTTTACGACACGGAAGTCCTTTCTACTAAGGGCTAGAATGGTGCCTTGGTGGGAAGGACTTTGGATTTGGCAAGTGTGACCATTGCCCTAAGTGAATTCCCTTTCTAACCTCAGACTGTGGCGGGCAGCAAACTCTCGACCTGATGAATCTGAGTACGAGCGTTGCCACTATGCCACGAATCAAAGACAGCAGGATGCTAAAACATAAATCATATCTTCACAAATCCAAAACATAATCATGATGTGCAAGATTAAAAATGAAGCACTTAAAGCAGGGTGTCAAACACGCAGTCTGCGGGCCACTTGCGGCCCACCATACTCCTATATGTGGCCTGTGGCACTTGTGCAGTGGTACCAAAAATTAAGGTAAAATAAGAGTTTGATTTCCTTTGCTCGTTTGTTCCATGTGAACACGAGTGTAGACGAAATCCACCTTTATTTATTATTAGCATAACAAACCCCTTTATAAGTGGTCTCAACCTGCTCATAATTATATGGCCCGCATACTGCATACCATGGCAAATTGTGGCCCGCTCGTATAAATGTGCTTTACAACCCTGATTCAAAGGCTTCAGCAAAAAATATAAGTAGACAAACTTTCATCTTAAAAACCCACTCAAATCATGATATATAAGACAGCAAATACTTTTTTATTTTATGATTGTGACAACAGGACTGGCAAAAAAAAAATAATAAAATAAAACAGTCTTCATCGGGTCTGGGCTCAAAGAATACATAAAGTAAAGAGAAAAAGAGATGGAGATTGTAATGACTTGTCAGATGTGAAGGAATAATAAGAGATGCGTAATGAATATTCAAGAATATTCAGTGTAGATGTAGGCATAGAAAAAGAACCGTAACTGAAGGAAGACTTAACATCGAACTGTCCTGGACAGTCCTACTTAGGTTCAAAAAACATTTAAATTCAAAATCAACACTAAGGTAGCAAATAAAACTAATTCCCAAAATTCCACACAAAGCATAATGGCATAATGTGCTATTGGACGCCTTAAAGAAGGTAGTTGCATAGAGGAGTTGCTAAGTGCCTTTGCTAATTCAATTTCCTGCACGTGCCTATCATACTATTAGAAAATGCTAAAGAGAACCCTCTGTATAAGCTTACATTCTTGAAGAACTGGACAGAACAGGAAAAATATGACTAAAAGTATAAGAAAACGGCAATAATAAAAAAAAAACCTACGAGTGTTTAGCTTTATTAACTTAAAAGAACAAGTAAAGAGAGCCTTCTGTCCAAGCTGTCATTCCCAAAGACAGGAAAAAATGGAAAGGATGCATGTCAAGAAGTGTGCAGTATTAAGGAAAGTAGAATGACCTTTCTTAATTCTCACCTACTCCTTGACGAGAAAAAGAAATTAGCATTATTCAACCCCAGTTAATATGACATTTATCCATAACCAGCATTTGACAATATCCAGGACAAGGAACCAGAACAACTGGAGCTGCAGTTAGCTGCTAAAAAAAAAAAAAAAAAAAAAAAAATTACGGTAAGTAGAAAGGAACAGAACTTCCCTTTGATGGCAATCGTTTAGCCACACAGTCCCAGTCAGTCAGACACTTGTCTTTAACCAAGAATTTGCAAAATCCAAAACAATTTACTGGAGATACTGTTGTCAAAACCTTGTCTGGCAAAACTTGGTCAGAGATGTTATAAAGTGAACCTCCCTGATTAATGGAATACTTTGTTACACAATCCCAATCAAGCAGACACACACCATTTACCATTACTTGACAATATCCTACACAAACGACTGGCACTGCAGTTGCTACGATATTTATTCCGGAATTATCTAGCGGTAGGTTTGGGTTAGAGGCATCACTCTGAGGTCTTCCCTCAGAAGCTGGTGACACAATGAAGAAGACGACAAAGAAACAAAGTCCACAAGAGAGGAGATGATTTTTCTTCATTCTGACTGGCTGAAAGTGTTTCAAATGTGTGCTTGTTAATTACTAAAAGGGTCAGAATGTAGACCTTGAAGGTAGCCTTCTTTTTATCGTTCTTTCAAGCCTGTGGATTATCTTTACTAAGTATTCTTTCTAAGCAATTGATACTCTTCTCATGGAGAGGACTCTTAGAAATTAGTCATTCTTTCTTAGATCTGATTTAATATGTGCTGAAACGTGACTTCTTGAAGTCTTGAAGAGGAGCAATAATGAACAATTGTTGGTAGCTTGAAGACTTCCAGCGATAATGGCGTTGCTCAGTCAAAGCTGAGGTGAGATGTAACAATTGGTAGGCTCTCTTGAAATAAAACTTGGATCAAGAACTAGGAGCTGGTAGCCTGGACAACTTCAAATCCCTTGTGGTGTTACTCTCCAAATCATCATCTCTTTTATACACTTACTGTTGAGTTGCCACACATTCACCTCACAAGTCAACACAATACACAACCTTTTGTTAAAGCAAATGAGTAAATAATGCATGGTGCCAAAAATTAGGCTAATATCTCTTCATATCCTTTATGCATCATATCCTTTTATGGCACTGTTGGGAAACAATTGTAATAATTACCAATGAGCTAATTACTGTCAGTGTAATATTCAATAGAGGATATTCAAGTAACCCCCAAAAATTGGCATCATAAGTAGCTTCTGTTGTAATGACAATATGGATCATTATTGCAGTCCAAAAGAGAGAAAATCCCTGCAGTTTGTAGTGCTACAACTGAAGTAACTTTGAAGTAGGAAAAAATATGACCCATGCCTCACCAAATATACAAAAGGAAGCAAGATTATAATTTATACGAACCGTGCGTCACAGCTCCCTAATAACCCAATTCATTTTTACCGGACAATAGCTATAGTACAAATAGAGAATAAACACAATTTCCAAAGTGTTTACAAATTGAAATACGCTATTTGCAGTTCAACAGGACATCCTGTAAACAAATTAATTTAATTCTTTATTAAACAATAATCATACATACATACATACATTCTTTTCTTCCCGGGAGTTGAAATCATCTAAATCTGTCGATGGCATTTTGATGATGGACTACGAGCTTAAGAACATTCTTAACTGACCGATCAAAATTGTGATTACTCCTTTAAAGAATGTTCCCAAAATTCCTTAAAAGGAATAGCCTAATCTCTCTCTCAATCATTGTAAGTAATAGATCTACGTGCCACAGATGTTCAGCACGTTTATTTCATTATGCAAGAATACGAATTGTTTCAAATCATCATCTTTCATTTCTCTATTCACCCGCAGTTTCCTGCGACGCTGGTAAGAGGTAGGACAGCACAGTTGCAGCTGAAGCATATTCGATTCCGTCTAACCCAGCTGTCTTCAAAGCTTCAGGTTACATACTTTCGCTTGTGCTACTAGACTTCCTCAGTGACTCCCATTTTGAACTGTCACCTCAATAATTGCATAGTCCAAGATGATATTCTGAAGGATCAATTTCTTCGTGAACTCTTCATCCGTGATCGATCCCAATAGCTGTGTTATTGGTGTTAAATATGGTATAAAACACAGAAGATACTCGTTCAGTCTGAAATTCCTCCGTTGTCCACTGATTATGAATAGAACTGAGAACTATTGTACCACAGATAGAGTTAATATCTATGTCTTTACTACTGACAAATTACCTCTAACTAACGCCTGTCCTTCGTTTCTGAAAAGAACTGTTAACTGAGTACCAAAGACGGAGTTAGCTTCTCTGTGTCTTATCCCTGAGCACTGATGATTTTGGACTAAGTATAGGTATTTCTGTAGACATACAGCTACCTGCCGTCACAAAGGTATTTTGGTTGGCTATTTCTGTGGATAAAGTTGGTTGCCGTCATAAAGTGATTTAGGCTGCCTAATTCTGTAGACATACAGCTGGCTACTGTCACACAGGAATTTTGGATACCTATATCTGTAGAAATACAGCTGGCTACTCTCATAAAGATATTTTAGCTGCTTATTTTTGTAAACATACAGCTGGCTGCTGCCATATTGAGATTTTAGCTGCTTGTCCTGGCAGGGATAACCTTACAGTGAAGTGACATTTGCACTAATAAGCAATTACAAGCAATGAGAAAGCCATGTAGCAATGCCCTCTTAGTGTCTACATGCATGCATTGTGTCTTTACATAAAACTATATATGGAAAGAAAAACAATCAAAGAGGCAAATGAGAGCAGTGTGCTTGTAGGCGATGTGTCTTACTCAATTATAATTTATTTCTCTATTCAGTTATTTATTTATGAATTCATTCCTTCAAATCTTTATTTAGTTATTTACTAATATATATATATATATATATATATATATATATATATATATATATATATATATATATATATATATATATAAAGAATGACCTTTTTGTCCTTATCGCAGCCCAAGCTTGTAGATATTGATTTATAATTGATTTACTCACAGTTGGTTAGGTTAGGTTAAATTAGCTAAATTGGAGAAAGAGTACATTAAACCATCGTTAGGGGTGCGTTTTCGCCAATTGATCATAGCAGTAATTAAAAAAAAAAACAATAACGGAAGTACCTTCGATGATGATAATAATAATAATAATAATAATAATAATAATAATAATAATAATAATAATAATAATAATAATAATAATAATTAGTATATCTCCTTTACGTTATATTTGATCTCACAA
>JAXCGZ010020871.1:40000-60000 GCA_037179515.1 Halocaridina rubra | reverse complement strand
TACTTACTTTATCCAATTGGTGGCTCATAATCAGTTTTGCCAATATCCAACACAATACTTATAATATTAGATCGAGCAGTGATGGGTCATCCCCATCCCTGGCCCATGTTAGTTTCAGTACATATTGGTGTAAGATATTTCCTCGTATGCAATCTAAGAACCTTGCCCCAAAAGAATCCTCCCCACTGCGTGGGTCAAGTTTAGTCCAGTGCTTTCTCTATAATTAAAAATCTCCCATCATCAAAATTCTACACTTTCTCTCCTATCAGATGTTAACAACTGAGTTTATAACTTTGATAGTAGCTATATGTTTAAACAAAGGCATTGCATAAACTCAATAACAACAAAGGAGAAAGTTTAAAATATTAGGAGGTATATCTGTCGCACCCTGTGTATATATATATATATATATATATATATATATATATATATATATATATATATATATATATATATATATATATATATATATATATATCTGAATGAATTCTAAATTTCTCTATAATTACATTAATATTATGCCGGCACTGGTTACTATATTCATAAGAGTGATTTTCAACTTCAATATTTCCAAAAAATATTAAACACATTTTTACAAGACTTTACAGAGGAATTTTGGTGAATCTGTTGAGTGAGAGATAACAGACACAGACACGGTGTCTTCGAACGCTGAAAACTGATATTCGTCAAGTTTGTTTATCCATGGCTTGAACAGACAGATATTTCCATGAGATGACAGCCTTTTCTTATAAAACTTTGCATGACAATTAATTAGAATCTAAGTAGGAGGTGAGGTAAGTTTTTGATGAGCCTGCTTACAGAGAGACAAGAGAAACGGGTAATATCTCCATGCATAGACACGGGGTTGAGAGCAGATTTTAATGAAAACTTACATGACAATTCCTTATTGTTCAATGAAAAGTTGAGGTGAATTTGCTGTGCCTGCTGACGAACAGACAAAATCATAGACACAAGTACCTCCAAAAGATATAAGCAAAAAGTTGAGACAATTCAAGGTGAAGCGGAAGACAGAGTAAATAGACCCTAAAAATCACGATCTAGCTTTTTTAATATTGGAATAATAATAAAACAAAATTTTTACTAAAAACCTGTATTAGTCTTTAGGTTTCGTTTATGATTTATTTAATTATAATTCACTTGTATATACAATATTTTATGAGTACATTTTTATTATCTTACACCTTCAAATACACAAACACACGTAAGCATATATACACAACAGTAACAAACTTATTATAATTTTAAGATGAGGTAAGCCGAATCTTACAGGAAAGAGAGAGCTGGGCAGCTTGCATATTCATAGACTTCCAGAAAGCATTTGACACTGTCCCACACCGGAGACTTATTAAGAAGCTACAAGCAATGACAAGAATAGGTGGAAATGTCTTGAAATGGATAAAAACATATTTAGAAGGCAAGAACAGTGGGTTAGAGTAAGACAATCAGTGTCTGAATGGAGAAGAGTTAGTAGTGGAGTTCCACAGGGTTTAGTCTTAGGGCCACTTTTGTTCCTTGTATATGTAAATGACTTACCAGAGTCTGTAAATTCATTCATGATGATGCAGATGATGCAAAGATTGTGAAGAAATTAAGAAACTAGAACAATGGTAGAGAACTTCATGAAGATCTAAACACTCTGCATGAGTGGTCAGAAAAGAGGCTAATGAAATTCAATACTTCAAAATGTTAGGTAATGAGAATGGGTACAAGTGCAAGAAGGCCCAAGCTTGGGTACTCAATGGCAGGTGTAGAACTTCATGAGACAGAGAATGAGAGAGATCTAGGAGTAAACATACTGGCCGATTTGTCTACAGAAATGCATATAAATGGCATAGTAAGGGCAGCATATGTTTTTTAAGCAAATGTAAGGGTAACCTTACATTTATGTAACCTAAGTGAGGCCAAAACTTGAATATGCAGCCCCCATTTGCAATCCGCACTTGAAAAAGCACATAGCTAAGCTCGAAAAAGTTCAAAGACTTGCCATGAAACTGGTGCCAGAAATACGCAATCTCAGTTATGATGAGAGGCTGAGGGAATTAGACTTAATATCACTCGAAGCTAGAAGATTGAGGGGGGGATATGGTGACAGTCTTTAAATTCCTTCATGGTTATGACAGAGTGGATAGGGATCGATATTTTGATATGGCTGGTACTAGAACTAGAGGTCATAGTTTGAAGATTCGTAAGAAAACGTCTTTGCAAGATGTAAGGAAGTACTGTTTTAGTGTAAGAGTAGTTGATATATTGGAATTCGTTAATCGAGGAGGTAGTTAATGCTAACTCAATCCAATATTGTAAGGACAAGTATGATAAGTATCACTAAGTATAAAATGGAACCGATCAGGAGACGGGAAGTTACGAGCTTGGGGCTCTCTCCCGCAAGCACAATTAGGTAATTACACAAATATAAATACATGAAAAGCATATAAAAAGTTATTTTAGAAGACTATGAAAACTAGGAAATAAAAATTACATATAGGCTATGTGTGTGTGCGTGTGTGAATATATATATATATATATATATATATATATATATATATATATATATATATATATATATATATATATATATATATATATATATATATAAAACATTGCACATTACTAAATAAATAAAACTACTTTATGAGAAAAAAATTCATATAACTCTGGTCTCTCCAGAATCTTATTTAGAACACTCAAAATTCAACTCAATTAACGCATGTAATAAAGACAATTTTACACTGATATTAAAAAAGCCTTTATGAGTTACAATACCTTCGTTAATTATTAATTAACTTCAGGTGAGACTCGTCCCATTCCCGTACCTTTCCCCCGGCCTCTAAATCACCCCTTACAACCTTCTCCTCCCACTTCCTACCCCCCTAACCTAATCACATGTCACACCCCCATTTTCACACCTCTACTGCAGATTAACAACATGTTTACAATGTTCACTTGGTGTCACCTGATCTCTTATTTCCTTGCAGAGGTGTGAAGAAGAAGAAAGAGGAGAAGCTGTCCGCAATACGATACCGGGGAAGGCGGAAAGCAGTTTTTGAGAGAGAGAGAGAGAGAGAGGAGAGAGGAGAGAGAGGACGCAATTAATCCCTGGCATTTTTACTGACTCAACATATTTTAATCATGATTTTTTTCGTAATTTGATCTAACGCAAAAATTACATTCGATTTCGGCCAGCCTTTATAACGCTCCTCGTTTTTGTTTATATATTAGACCTAAATAACGTTAAGTAATGGCACCCTAAAGGAATAATTGCACAAAATGAATATGAAATACACTATAAAATAAGACATTTGGAGCTTTTAATTGATGTCTAAATCTGGAAACGACGTAAATTTCTTCAAAATAAACAAAGCTCCAAGATGGCTGCCGAAGCTACCCTATGACTTCTTGTGTGCCAGTAGCAATTATTTATTATAAAAAAATCAAGACAATGGGGCACTTCAGAGGGTATTCAGAGGCATTATGGGTAGTTTTAGTAACTCTAGCAAGGATGGGCATGTGTCAATTTGGCTCACAATGTGAGGAAATTAAGATACCCATGTGCAGAAATATGCCATATAATCTCACCCGCTTGCCCAATCTTCTTCATCATTCGACGCAGGAGAATGCACAGCTTGCAGTAGACCAGTTCGAGGTGAGTTAATAGATAATCATTATTACAGTAGTAGTAGTAGTAGTAGTAGTAATAATAATAATAATAATAATAATATAAATTATTATTTATTATTATTATTATTTTCCCCTTAGGGAGGGGGGTAAGAATACTTCCTCCGTGTTCCCCTGCGTGTCGTTAAAGTCGACTAAATGGGGACGGAGCTATGGGACTGGGAATCCCCTCCTCTGTATTTTCTTTTCCCAAAGAAATAATAATAATAATAATAATAATAATAATAATAATAATAATCCATCCATATACCAAAGCCATATTCCCCCTTATAAGAGAGGTGGCTGAATCAAAGAAAATACCCTTTGAATCAGCCACCTCCCTTATAAGGGGGAATATGGCTTTGGTATATGGATGGATTATTATTATTATTATTATTATAGAGTATAGATCAAAGTCAATGAAATATTAACACTTTAATGTTAAGAATAAGTAATTTGCGCAATTCTATCTTTACATAAGTCTACGAATATGTCAGTTGCATTTATTTCATTTAAACGAAAAAAATGAATTAAGTCTTAGCAATAAATTTTACTTGAGCTAAAGGTTGTCAAATATATAATGTATAAATCTGCCTAATGGAGGGCGTGCCTGTGCGCAAATGCCCTCATGCCCAGTTATTGGCACAATTATAAATATATCTAAATTGTTATCTATACGTTTATTTCAGTTACTGCGCTGGACAAAATGTTCTGACCAGCTGGAATTTTTCCTGTGTGCTATGTACGCTCCCATATGCACGCGCGAGTTTTTGAGCGAGGCGATTCCCCCTTGTAGGAGCGTGTGCGAGTCAGCTCGCAGGGGCTGCGAGCCCTTGCTCGCACGATTTAACATCTCATGGCCAGCTAACCTGGCCTGCAATGCCCTGCCACTGTATGATAGAGGGGTTTGCATCACACCCGAGGCTATAATATCATCAGGTACGTGGAAATACGGTTCCAATATACAGTAATTGCTTAACGAACAGTTCCAAATAAAATGCGCATAAAATCTGCATATATGGACTATATTTTAACGTTATACGATATATAATTATTGTTTTCTATACAGATTCAGCACCACGACAAGAAGCAGAAGATGGTAAGATTTGAATAATTTGTAATAATTATTTTTATCATATATATATCATACGCAATCTTTACTGAATAGTAAAACAAAAATATATACTAATGAATTTGTTATTCAAGACATGCAGTTATTAACTTATAAGTGATAAATACTTCATAATTCATATATTCAAAATATATAGTTATGGAATAAAAGTATATTTGTGGTGCTTTTTTTAGATGCAACTTTTATCTATGTTTACATATACAGCACAAGTGTATGTGAAATGTGCACATATTTAGAAAAAAACTTACAGTATTGTGCATTTAATATTCCTGTGTACCATTCGTACCAACAGTACCCTGCGAGTGTCGAACGGCGAGGAAGTTACGACAGAGGCTCTACAAAGCAAAAAAATTCCATTATGGTGAGTAAAAACACAAACTAACATTCCAAAGTTACAGTATCGATGGAATATTCCCTAGAAAAATGTTTGTTAGCAAAATTCTTGATGATATTCCAAAAATAATTAAAACTCACTGGATATAATAACACAACGCCATTTTTCAGTTACAATTAAGCACATAACTAGTGGAAAGGTTTCCCAATCTTGACTCCACCTACAAATGGAACTCACAGCCAATGAAAAAACTGCTCCCCATAAACGTCCTTCTTATACGCCTATAAGAGTATTACTCACCATTCATGCTCCTCTTAATTTTGAACAAGTAGCTCATGACAGCATTACCTTGCATTCATACTCCTCCAAGCTCTGAAGTCGCAGTCAATACAAGTATATCATGCTCCTCCTGCATTTGACATAGCCAATAAGTTTTTTTTCCACTGGCTAATTTAGCCCCTCCTTTTTTCAGCTAACAACCAGTGACCACTTCGCTTTTCACTCATGCTCCTCCCACATCTAAGCTGATAGTCAATGAGTTGTCAATTTTCAGTTCTTAAGCCCCTCCTACATCATATCTAACAGCCAATGAGATCTGCATTACCAACTGTTCCCTTGGACACTGACCTCTGATATTTACAGCTCAGTGAAGAGGGGAGGAGCCAGTACATACGAATATATTTGGGTATATTTAAAGTTTAATTTGATTAAAAAAAAACATAAATAAAATTGACCAATGGCCGTATTATGTCTTATTTGCATATGTTGGGTATTTTCCTTATTTTCTTGCTGTCTTTTCATACTGTTATATTCGTAGATATAAACTGATAAATAAACAGGGGTGATTTAAGAGAAAACTGTATGGTGACAAAAATTAAAATCATGACAGACAGACTATAGGAATAATAGAGGAAACATTAAATAAACACTGTAGACAATATAAAAAGGGAAAAAATCACATAAACAGACAGACAAGAGAAAAGTAGCGATAGTCATCAACAGATAAACTATTTCATAAATAAATTACCGGTTACCTCATCCTCTCTCTCTCTCTCTTATACTTATGCACATGCAAGTGTCGAACATGCTTTCAACTACGATAACAATATATAGAACTAAGATAACTCTGATGTCTTTGGTAGGATCATCAGTCCATGCCTTATCTCAAATTCTTTACCTTTGTCAACATCTCAACAATTTAGTCTTGCTGTCAAACCTCTCCACATTTCTCCTCTTTCTCTTTCTGATGTTATTTTTATTCATCTCTTTTTGTCTTCTTCGTCCTCTGTTCCCCTCGTACTATAAGAGGAATCAAGAGGCATATTATCTATGCTGTAGTTTGCTTTAATATTGGAAATTATTATTATTATTATTATTATTATTATTATTATTATTATTATTATTATTATTATATTCATTTTTATTATAATTACTATTATTATTATTATCATTATTATTATTATTATTATTATCATTATTGGAGATTTTCCAATAACTTCCAAAATGGTGCAAGTATACAAATTATGTACTTTTAGTATTGTAAAACAATTCCTAGACTTTTGGAGACTACTGCCTCCATCAACTGGGGACAGTTATTATTTTATTATATTATTATTATTATTATTATTATTATTATTCCTTGCCCTTTCTAGTACTCGGAGCCACAGTGAAGAGCGTGGACACTTTTGGTGGTCTCACACTCACTACAGTCAAAATAACAGACGTGGTTCGAGCGGGCCGGGTTTTGATCCTTGCTGGGGCAGACACCCACCTCTGGACGAACAGGTCATGTGCATGCCCGCCTTTGGAACCCAACAAGTAAGTTGACCTCAGTACAGGTTGATCTGAGCATAAGTTAGATTCAGCATATGTTGACCAGTATATGCTGACCTCAGAATAATCTGATCTAAGAGTAAGTTGTCTTCAGCATAGGTTGACCTCTAAATAAGCTGACTTCAGAATAAACTCATCTCAGCACAGGTTGGCCTCAGTATAAGTGTGATCTTAACTGTATACACACACACACACTATTGTCCCCGAAAAACAGTTTAGAAACTCATTTTACCATACCTACTGAGTTACTGCACCAGACAAAAATCTGCATATCATAACCCAGCCAGATCAAGCAAGCACTTTCCCGTCGTTCTTTTATATCAACAAACCACAGGTGCACGCTCAATTTAAATACATATACAGTATTTCGTGCATTATGGTCTTCTTAACATCACTGTTTCATAGTGAGTAAATGTACTTGCATTCCCCATGCATCTGTGGTAGGTTGATATTAAAGGACGATGGAAAAGTATTTTTTTTAAGCTAGCTAAATTATGATAGATATGCAGATTTTTGTCTGTTGTACTTACATTCCCCATGCATCTGTGGTAGGGTGATATTAAAGGACGATGGAAAAGAGTTTTCTTAAGCTAGCTAAATTATGATAGACATGCAGATTTTTGTCTGTCGCAGTAACTCAGTCGGTATGGTGGTATAATTCTGTAGCTTAAAATGTGGGTTCGAATCCCATGTTCTAAAAGATTTTCGTGGATAATATTGTTAATATCACGGCTACATTGTGAAATATTATATATATATATATATATATATATATATATATATATATATATATATATATATATATATATATATATATATATATATATACACTCAATCCATAGTTTTAAGGACAAATATAATAAGTATCACTAGGTACAATATGGAACCGATCAGGAGACGGGAAGATATAAGCTTTGGGCTCTTTCCCGTAAGCACAATTAGGTAATCACAGAGAGAGAGAGAGAGAGAGAGAGAGAGAGAGAGAGAGAGAGAGAGAGAGAGAGAGAGAGAGAGAGAGAGAGAGAGAGAGACGTAAGACTAAAATACTAGGAAACTAGAATAAATTCATGAATCATTAAATATATTAATAAATAAATAAATAAATAAATAACGGTTAAAAGGTCTCTAATAAAAGGCAGAGGCAAAGGACAGCGATAGTACAGAGCCTATATACATATCATATATCCGGGACCCAAGTCCCCTCTCCAATCACGTGATAGGACAGGATGGCTAACTAAGTAGACCTATAGGAAATCACCGACCCCCTAATGAATTGCCCAGTATAATGGGAAACGACATTAGGCAGTGAAAGGTAATCCAACCCGAGGACAGGATGGAACCCTTGGAGCAGTATATTACCAGCCCCATTCGCTGCTCCTACGCCACAGTATCGCTAAGCGATCAAATAAATATATAAATAGGAAACAAGTAAAGAAAAACAAATGAACTAAATATATTAAATTAAAAGAGAAAATGAAGTAAATAAATAAATAAATGGATAAATGGATAAATACACAAGTATAAAAAATTAATAACTATACATTAAGTAATATAAATAAATGAAAATTAATTAAAAAGCAAATGCATAGGCTAAACAAAATCAATATTACATAAATAAAAATAAATACAATTAAAACAACGCATATAAAAAAATAAACATAGGAATAAAATATTGAATATATTTAAGCATGTCCGGTCAGGTGGGGCACCCCCTCGCTCTCCTCAATCCCCAACCCCCTCCAATGAGGGAGGAGTCAAATAATGGGTATGTAAATAGTTTGTATACAACGTACACATATTTACTGGGCATAGATAAGACGATAATGACCTCACACCTCCAACCCGGGTCAAAAGAGGTCAAGGAGAAGGATTTTAAATAGATAATTACTGTCTGAGAGAGAGAGAGAGAGAGAGAGAGAGAGAGAGAGAGAGAGAGAGAGAGAGAGAGAGAGAGAGAGAGAATTATAATAATAATAACAATAACAATAATAATAATAATAATGATAATAATAATAATAATAATAATAATAATAATAGTAATCATTATCATCATCATCTTCACTGCTTTGCAGGAATTACCTCATCCTGGGTTGGGAGGATTTCGCTAACAGTCGCCTCCTGTATGTCGAAGGGAGTGTTTCAGTCCCCTACAGAAAGAGGATTGCCAGGAAGATAAAGGCTAGTCACGAGAGTGAAGATTTTTACTAATAATATCTATTTCAGTCATTTGAGTATTTTTACATCAATTTAGAAATATTAATATAAAGAGGATAATTTTATTCTCTATGTATTTGATATTAATTAAGTCATATTAATAAAATAATATTTAGTTATTTCATATATAGTGCTGGACACTCAACCTAGATAGGGGTGAGTGAGATTAAGCAAAGTTAGGTTAAGTTATATAGAATATAAACCATTATTAAGACTTGGCATTTCAACTTTGTATTAAATCCCAATTTATAATAATAATAATAACAACAATAATAATAATAATAATAATAAAAGTCCACAATACTATACGTGTATACTGATAAAAATCATAAATGATTCAGGAGTTTTTTTTTATGTTTGAAGAGGAAAAGCCTCTTCAGCTGAAGAGGCTTTTGATTAAAAAAAAAAAAATCATATTTATCAATATACACGAACATTATTGTAGACTTTTACACGCATATTAAATTAACGTCATGGTGAAATATCAAAATATTAAATAATAATAATAATAATAATAATAATAATAATAATAATAATAATAATAATAATAATGATAATAATAATACATGACCGCATTCCCCCTTGTAAAAGGGGTGGCCGAGCCAAGAATCATCCATTCACCACGATCTACACATTCCCCAACTACTCCTCTAAGCTTTATGGGGATGATGGGTTGCCACATTCCCCCCCCCACCTCCCGTGTGGGTCATCCGCAAGGTAGGTGGGCTAGGATATTCTACAGTGAGGCACGACAGCCGCAGCTGGTTTACTCTCACCGCTTCATCACATTGCAACTTCCATCACACACGTTCATCACAGTTCGCTGAGCTAGCAGGTGCGAGAAATCCCTTTGGATGATAATAATAATAATAATAATAATAATAATAATAATAATAATAATAATAATAATCATTCCTGGTGGAAGACGAGAGTGATTCGAACATCTGTTTCCTCATTGTCCTAAAGCAAGACAGAAGGGAATGCGAGACCAAAGAGATGACACTCCATATCTTCCTGATTTCATTCTTTGCCATAAAGCAGCTGACAAAGTGGAAGTAATTAAGCAGGGTATGGTAGAAGCGTGCTGCTTCCCTCTTATGTACAGTTGTGGCTACCCTGCTGGGTACAGTAATAGATCTTCTCCTCCTCTCCAGGGATGGGAAGCAAGCATTGCACCAGTAACAGAAGCACCAACAACATTGACCACAAGATCTTATCCTGATTTCTCTTTCCAACTCTACCCTCACTCCATGCATGTGGGAAACAGCAACAGAAAACCTAAGAGAAGGAGAGATAGAAGGAAGAAGAGGAGGAAGGGCAGAAGGAAAAACAGAAAGAGGAGGAAATCAAAGAAGAATGGAAATGGAGATGAAATTTAAAAGTTACTATTTGAGATTGGTGTTTTTCAGTAATAAAGAAAATTGAAGATTACATGTATATTAACAATTAAAGAGAGGAGCGGGCAAGGATTCGTGCAGGCCAGTTGCTTTTCTTTACATTAGGGACTATGTATTAAGTGAAAACAATAGTGCAAGTGGTACACTTATAAAGCAAATAGTAAACATGATTGGATGTGTCAGTTTGTGAGATGACAAAAGACACTTCTTACCGGCTGTTACTCTCTGAGAAGTCACAAAGAACAGCTGTTACTGGCTGTTGATGAAGATATTGAGAAAGGAACCTTTTCATGGGCTCTCACCAAAGGTGTTCAGAGAGCACAATTCTTGTTGGCTATAACTAAAAGTGTTTAATGAATAAATTCCAATTGGCTAAATCATAATACAGTGTTCTGAGAACACAGATTCTATTGGCAGTAAATGAGGGTTGTAGAAAAATGTATTCTTAAAACATATTGGTGTTGACAAAGAACAGTTTCTATTGGTTATTTCTTCAAGAATGTGAGGGTGTAGAACTTTTGCTGGATGTAATAATGAGGTGCTGACAGAGGACTGTTTTGTGAGTCATAATTTGTCCCTTTTCGAATGTGGATGGACAAAGACATGTCAGAGCTGGAGGATTAAGGCTGGATACCCATCATTATGCATAAGTGTGATAATGATGACATATAAAGACAAGGCACCCATATGGGTACAGTACATTATCTCATGATGCCCAGCTCTGCAATGCAATATTTTTCCCAAGTGACAAGCTTTATGTATCGCAAGTAGTCCCCATTAGAATGGGGGTGAATAGAGACATGTTGAAGGATATTAAGGATGGATAGCCTTCCTACCGATCCATTTTGGGTTGGAACCCACGCTACTTATTCTCAACATGAGCGCTTTACCACTGAGCTGCAGCAGCCTCCCTTTTTCCTAAGTAAAAATAAAATAGCTTTTCATGTAATAACAAGCATTATACATCACAATTCACATTATGATAAAAAGTAGAACTTTAAATCTTTTCTCTGGAATCTCAAATGAACACTCTCGACCATACACCAAATATAACTAGAGATAACCTCACTGATAACAAAAAGTTATCATACAAGTGATATAGACATATAACTAATTGCAGTGATAGATAATAAAATGGATGCCACAGGTCATAGAGGTATATGAATATATGGTATATAAAGGAAAAAAGTAATATATAAATAATAAAATTATAGATTTCATTTGCTTAAGTAAATTATGTGTATATAGTTCATATAAGGATCATTAATATTCCTTCAAGGAATATATATATATATATATATATATATATATATATATATATATATATATATATATATATATATATATATATATATATATATATATATATATATACAGGGGGTCCTCAACCTACAACAGTTCCATTCCTCAAGATGCTTTGTAACCCGATTTTCTGAGAAAGTCGGAACAAACCTAAATAAGGACCTACGTCATGCATCTATGCTAATGCAGTAGTAGCGTTTCTCCATTTTTTGAGCGTTTCACTATCTCTAATTTCACTTTCATGGTAATGGTTTTCCCTTTCTTTGAAGCACTGCCATAAGAAGAATCTGCTTTACGCTTGGGAGACATAATACAGGAATTATAAAAAAAAAGATGCAAAATAACTTATGGGAGATGCATCATATCCACAAAATGACGTAGGTCGAGTACCTCGTAAACTGAGGACCCCCTGTCAGGGCTGCCAAAATTATTTATGCTGAGCGTACCAAAATCTTCAGGAAAAAGTACCAAAACTGGTGAAAACGTACCAAAATTTTAAAATTATTATAAAACATTGAATTTAGTGGTTTTACTCAGTTTTTAAGTTAAAATGAAGCTGCATCCTCTTCTCCTTCTTCCTTATTGATGCAATACCAATGTTTTCCGTTCAATTTACGGCAAAGTTCTCGTGGAGGGTTCCATTTTGTGCAATCGATGTCCTCCAGCATAGCTTTAGATCGCATTAATGCATTTAGTGTTGCAGTTTGCAAAGAATTCCTGTTTTTAGTTTTTATGTTGTTAAGATTGGAAAAAATTCTTTCAGCAGCAGCAGAAGATTGCGGTAGTGACAAGAGCTCCATCATGAACTTAGAAAGCAATGGATATCTGTACTGATCGCCACACTTTTCTTGAGATACCGCATACCAAAATTTTTCAGGGAGTTTTTCTGATTTGAAAGAAACATCTTGAACAGACAATTCTCTCCACTCCGAATTAATAAGTTCATACTCTTCCTCTTTTACAAGATTGGAAAACTGAACTGCCAATGGTATTATTGATTTAGATTTACCTTCGAGGATAGGGACTGGGTTTAAAGCTTCTAACAGCTCTAACTTATTGATTTACAAGCACAATTTTAAGAATTTGTAGCTTTTTTTCTAAAACGTACCAAAACTTGACTCTTGGGGCTGTCGTCGTACCAAAAGTACAACAAGAAGACATTTGAAGTAAAACGTACGAAATTTGTACGAACGTACCAATTTTGGCAGCCCTGCCCCCTGTGTATATATATATATATATATATATATATATATATATATATATATATATATATATATATATATATATATATATATATATATATATATATATAATGCTTGATCCCCATGCTGAAATCTAGCAAACTTCCTGTATCTTTAAGCATACTTAGACATAGAACTCAAATTATATTATCCAATAATATTATATAAATCTATAAAAGTTATGTGGTCTTAAAATTACCAGAATATTAACTTAATACCAAAACCATATTTCAAGTTTTGCAAATACCCTACAATCTATCTTAAACTCCTAAGAAAATACGGCTATCAAGTATCTATCAATGTACTATATAGATATGCAGTTCACAAAACCCAACTCACAAAGACCTAAGTTAGGTTACATTAGATTGAGTTCTTTGAGCATGGTAATTATTTTATCTCTTCAAGTACTATATTATTTAAGTTGACTATAGACTATAAACTATGATAAATGGTGGTAGACCAAATTGCTTTTAATACTATTAAGCATGACCTACATATAAATGTGCTTACTTACCAAGTTCCCAAGGAGAAAATAGTTCCCCATCTCCTGGTTAAGGAAGAACAATGTTCACAATTTTCTTCAGTTAAAATAACACAATTTCATCACACACTAACACCACAAAAATGCATTAGAAACGGTTTTGCTTGCTTAGCATAAAGCCTGCGCTGGTGATTGCTACAAACTATTAAAATAGAAGTAGTTCTTAACAGTACAGCCACGCATTATGTCTGTACTTCAGTCTGGGAATGCTAAGATTACTTCTAGGTTAAATAATGCCACAGCATGACTATGTACATGTCTCTCGGTTCTGGCATTGCATAACCTAACCTCACCTAACTACATCTTACTTGAGTTGGCAACATTATTGACAAGAATAGCCCCAGTGACTTAAAATTTAGAAAAATTCCGAAAATCATAACTTTTTTGCAATATTTAAACTGGTTAGATCAGAGGTACAGCCTGAAAGGTCCAAAGTAGAGAAAAAAAATTGGTGAAAAAATATATACTGAGCACTTTAACTATGGACAAAAAATGCTTGAGGTTAGGTTAAGATAAAGACTATGATGATGGTTTTTCTATATTGGGTGTGGGTTTAACTATCAGGTTTCTGCATGGAGAACTAGTTATTCGCCCTCCCACTCCCACCCTAAATATTCGAAAAAAATTTAATTGATCAATTTTACCAATTCTGACACGTTAACGCTAATAACCATCATTCACAGTCTACAATAAATTACCAAGTTACTAACAAGATTAATGAAAAGCGAATTCTACTCAAACCTAATGCTGAATTCACCCTGCCTAATTCTGTTTATAAACGAATTGCTCTTCTTACCTAGTAAACTAATAACTTTAACCAACCTAACTTATAAGGCTGTGATATAGATTAGCTTTTTAAAAAGCACCATACGATTTAAAATATCAATTCTAATTTATTATTAAACTTCAAATGTTCAGAAGTGTGCCAAATAATGCTTAATAGATTATAAAACTCATAAAACTAGACTACATTGAATAAATATTGCAACTGAAGCGGATAAAAAGTTATAATTTCACCCCTCACGAGCGTTATAACAACACTGGCGAAGGTGGCGTTAAAGGATTTTTGTTTACATGTGCTTCTTCTTCTGCAAAAATTCGGCGAAGAAATTTGCCATAAGCCTTAGTGCATTGATAAGTGGGACTGCCTTTTCAATGTCACCCTTTTCTTTAGGTCCAAAAACAAAAATGCTTATTATATAGGGCAATTAAGTTTGATATATATAAAAATATTTATAAAGTAAAGTAGAATAAAATGATTCATTGCATCATTAGAGAGTCATAACATAAAGAGATGCTTAATTCTCAAATAAATCTATTTTTCGACAGATTTGAGATAAACTACAAATTAATTTCCATTATACACTGAAATTCACGCAGTAGCTAAACGTGTCTGTTGAGGATAAACTTAATCGACAAATATATTTTTCTTAATGGTTTACTAATTAGATTAATTGTATTTTCACAATAATATAATTGGTATATTTTTCATATATATGCCCAGTACATATTTTCCAAGCTGGCATTTTCTTTTTGTCCATTCTTAACGTTGTATGATGCTTCATTCTTATAGTAAACAAATAATAACCGGTGACCGTGACTTTCAATTATATCCCCAAGATTGCTCTTTATCCACCATCATGACTCATAGTAGTCATACCTCCACAGGTTATGGGCCCAGCCTTAGTGCTAGATTATTATTTGATGGTGATGAGTCGAAATATGAGCTTTGGGAAGTTAAATTTCTCGGTTACATGAGACGTCTGAAGTTATTGGATGTCCTGACCGGCACCGGAACCCCTGATGCAGGGGAGAATGCTAATGCATTTGCTGAGCTTGTTCAGCTTTTAGATGACCGAAGCCTTAATTTAGTGATAAGAGAGGCGAAAGACAACGGTCGTAAGGCACTGGAAATACTCCGTGGTCATTACATGGGCACAGGTAAGCCGAGAGTTATTTGCCTATATACTGAGCTTACGTTATTGAAGAAAGTAGCCGATGAAAGCGTCACCGATTATGTCATCGCGCTGAGACTGCTGCTAATTCATTAAAACAGGCAGATGAGACTGTTAGTGATAGCCTCCTTACTGCAATGGTGCTTAAAGGCCTTCCTTCAAATTTTAAGACTTTTTCTACTGTAATTACACAGAGAGATACTCCAATGAGTTTTTCTGAGTTTAAAATTGCTTTAAGAAACTTTGAAGAGACTGAAAAGGCACATAACACTTTTGATAGTGATGATAATGTTATGAAAGTAACCCATAAAGGTAACCAAGGTAGGGCTAGTGCAGGAAATTTTACCCCTACTTGTTATACTTGTGGAAGTTTAGGACATAAATCTCCTGATTGTAAGAATAAAAGTGAGAAGAATAAAGGAAAATATAGATTTAGTAAGAAGTGGTGCCATAAATGCAGATCTCGAACTCATAACTCTAGTGAATGTAGGAAAAATCCCCCTAATTCAACAAAATCCATGAGTGCTGAAGATAATGTTACAGATACCGAACGGCCTCATTCGTTCCTTTTTAAAGCCAGTGTTAGTGAAGATATTTTTGAATATGATAACTGTAATAATGCTGTTAGGCATAATATTGATAATAATTTAATGGTTGACTGTGGTGCTACATCTCATATAATAAAAGATGGTTCAAAGTTTGTGAAACTTGACAGTGATTTTAATCCTTCTAATCATTGTATTGAGTTGGCTGACGGAAGTCGAACAAATGGCGTTGCGCGTGGTCGTGGATCCGCAAATGTGTTGGTACATGATGTCAATGGTAATCCATGTAAAGTTTTGCTAGAAAATGCCTTATATGTTCCTTCCTATAAACAAAATATGTTTTCTGTGTATGCGGCCAATGAAAAAGGTGCATCTGTCAATTTTTTTCCCAAATGTGCTGAGCTAAGGGCTCCAGATGGCACTGTATTTCCTCTAAGAAAAGAGGGAAAATTGTATTTTCTCAATAATGTAAAAGAAAGTGAAAATGTTTCTCATTCCCTATTTGAGTGGCACAATATAATGGGCCATTGCAACTTTAGAGATTTATTGAAGCTAGAAAATGTTGTAGATGGTATGAAAATTTCTCCTAAAGAAAAATCTGATTGTGAAGTGTGTGCTATCGGAAAAATGTCCCAGTATAGAAACAGGGAAGCCGACAAGCGTGCTACTAGTAGGCTCGAGTCAGTATATTGCGACTTAGCAGGGCCTATTGAACCAGCTGCAAGAGAAGGTTTTAAATATTCCATTTCATTCGTCGACGACTACACTGGTATAATAATGGTATACTTTCTTAAAAGTAAATCTGACACGGTAGCTGCAACTGAGAGGTTCTTGGCTGATAGTTCCCCATATGGGAAAGTAAAATGCATACGGACGGACAATGGGACGGAATTCACAGCAAAGAGTTTTAAATCCTTACTTTTGAAAAACTCTATCAAACACGAGTTCACAGCTCCGTATTCCCCACATCAAAATGGGACGGTCGAGAGATCTTGGCGGTCTCTTTACGACATGGCTAGGTGCTTACTCTTAAATGCAAATTTGCCCAAAAGTCTATGGACTTATGCTGTTAGAGCTTCGGCTTATATCCGGAACCGTTGCTATAACCCAAGAACTGGAAAGACACCCTATGAGTTATTCACTGACAGAAAACCTAATCTGAAAGATATGCATATTTTCGGAACTGTATGTTATTCCTATGTGCAAGAGAAAAAGAAATTGGACCCTCGTAGTGAAAGAGGAATATTTTTGGGATATGATAAACAAAGTCCAGCCTATTTGGTGTATTTCCCAAATAAAAATAATGTCAGAAGGGTGCGTTGTGTCAAATTCACCGATAAATTTCAACATGAAGTAGAAAATCCAGTGGTTGAAAATCGCCACGTAACCGACGAAGAACCCATTTCCTTGGAAATCTTTCCAATGCCACCGACATCGAACTCCGATGATCCAACCTCGATGGAAGATGACGACGATCCCGTGGGCAGTGGAAAAGGTCAAGATGAAGTCAATCCTGTGAGTGGCGGCAGAAGTGATAATGACAAAATTGACGAGGATGTGAAGGCAAGACGGCGATATCCTACTAGGGAACGTACTGTTCCTACGTATTTGGGAGAATACGTCACTGACTTTGATGATTCTTTCACAGTAAATGATTCAAGTGCTGCTAAATATTCTGTTGATTTTTGTTACAGTATGGTAGATATACCCAGAACATATCATGATGCAATATCCTCCCCAGATTCCTCTAAATGGGTTAATGCTATGCAAGAAGAAATTAATTCTTTAAATGAAAATGACACTTACGAGTTAACCCAACTGCCTGATGGCAGATGTGCAGTGGGGGGTAGATGGGTGTATACTGTGAAATCATGTCCTAATAATGTTGAAAAATATAAGGCTCGCTACGTAGCGAAAGGTTATTCCCAAGTGCGTGATTTAGATTATCACGAAACCTTTTCACCTACTGCCAGAATCACTTCAATTCGTATGTTATTACAACTGACAATGCAAGACAATTTAATTGTTAATCAAATGGATGTAAGTAGTGCTTATCTTAATGCTCCTATTAACTGTGAAATTTACATTGACCAACCCGAAGGTTTTGTAAAGTTTGATGAAAAGGGTAACAAACTGTTCTTAAAATTGAAGAAATCCATTTACGGTCTTAAACAGAGTGGACGTAACTGGAATGAATTGTTGCACAACTTCCTTGTAGAACAAGATTTTGATATGTCCCTTGCTGATTCTTGTGTTTATTCCAAGAAAGTAGGTAATTTAAAGATTATCATAATTATCTGGGTTGATGACATAATCATTGCTGCTAGTAATGAAACTTTGCTCAATGCTACCAAAAGTTCTCTTTGCCATAATTTTAAGATGAAAGACTTTGGTAATATTTCATGGTTTTTAGGTATTGAATTCAAACATGATTCTGAGAAGTTTGTGATGGTACAGTCAAGGTACATTGAGAAACTGTTTAATAGGTTCAATATGACAGATTGCAAACCAAAAGCCACTCCTTGTGATTTGAGTGTAAGTAAAGTCATTGATAACCATTCTGAGAAATTACCCGATTCAAGACTGTATAGAGAGATGGTTGGCAGTCTTATATATCTTATGACCTGTACGCGTCCTGATCTTTGTTACATTGTAACTATATTGTCTCAAAATATGAATAATCCAACAAAAGCTCACTTAAATATGGCTAGGCATGTTCTAAGGTATCTTAAAGGTACTATAAATGTTGGTTTGACTTTCAAAAGGCAAACTTGTGAAATGCTTAAGCTCCAAGGGTTTTGTGATTCCGACTGGGGTGCGTCATCTGATAGACGCAGTATCTCTGGATATGGCTTTATGTTATGTGATGATGGTCCTTTGATTTCTTGGAAAAGTCGAAAACAGCAGATTGTAGCCTTATCAACCTGCGAGGCAGAGTACGTTGCTCTAACGTCTGCCATCCAGGAAGCTAAGTTTTTAAGTCAGCTTTTGGTGGATATGAATGCTGGTAATAAAACCACTGTAACACTGCATGTAGACAATCAAGGTGCAATATGTCTGGCTAAAAATCCTGTACACCATCAGCGTACAAAGCATATAGACATTAGATACCATTACATAAGATCTGAAATTCAGAACGGTGCAGTTAAATTAGTTTATGTACCTTCAAGCGATAATATCGCAGATATTTTCACAAAGCCAGCAACAAAGGATAAATTAAATACATTTACTTCCTTGAGGGGCAGCGTATACACCACATAATGTGTGTACCATTGTATATATAATCTTTTTCTATATATAATTTGCAAATACCATTTCTGTTTTTCTCTATGTTGTATGTTTTGTTTTGTTTTTCATTTTGCATTCATTCTAATTATTATTCATATGCATATAATATTTTGCAAATTATAATCTGTTGAATGCCTTATTATTGATTACTAAGAATATGATGTTTTCTTTTATAAATTTCTACCATTTTACCTGCTCCATGCCATGTCTAATACTTACATTATAATAATTTACTTGATATTTGCTGCTCTACTTATATATTATAATATGTCATTGATTCCTGTATACTTATATATACATTGTTTGCTAAATATTTGCCACCTTAAGTTTAAGTGGGGGTGTTGAGGGTAAACTTAATCGACAAATATATTTTTCTTAATGGTTTACTAATTAGATTAATTGTATTTTCACAATAATATAATTGGTATATTTTTCATATATATGCCCAGTACATATTTTCCAAGCTGGCATTTTCTTTTTGTTCATTCTTAACGTTGTATGATGCTTCATTCTTATAGTAAACAAATAATAACCGGTGACCGTGAC
>JAXCGZ010020871.1:22500-25000 GCA_037179515.1 Halocaridina rubra | reverse complement strand
TTTTGAAGGATGATAGATCATAAGAATTAAGAAAGACAGAAGGAGGAAGAGAGTTCCAGAGTCTAAAGGTAGATGGGAAGAAGCAGTCGCTGCACCGACCAATCCGCGGACTACAAATCTCCACACAGTACCTGTGAGATGAGGCCGCTTGGCGAGATAGATAGATAGATAGATAGATAGGGAAGTAGATAGGTATAGACAGATAGATTAAAGGACTTGCACACAAATACATATAAATAAACATAAAATATAAATATGCAAAAGAAATATTTTGGTAGAAAAAGATAAGTAGGATATCAAGTCCCAGGGGAAGAAAGCCAGCACTACTCGGTGTCTGTCCCCTTGAAGCAATTTAGAACAAGGGAATTCAACCTTTTTCTGCCCACGTACCCTTTCGGGTATTCTTTATGTCAGCCATGTACCCTCTTCTTTTATGATAAGTGGAAAAAATGCATATAGAAAACATTCCCATGTGCATATTTGTAAATAATTAAGTGACTTAACTATACAACCATCCTGCCATAAACAATTCCATTGAAAATGACAGAAAAACAAATCACAAATCCTAACGTCTCGTGGGGAAGGGCTTACCCCTTGACAGACCCCTTGCCTACCCACTGGGGTACGCGTACCCTAAGTTGAACACCCTTGGTTTAGAGGGTTGGTGTCAGGAAGGGTATTCGGAAGTAATTTTTAAGCCAAATCCAACATTAGGATCTATTAGGCTATTGAGAAACAGCACCTAAAATGAACATGGGAAAAGCTGAAGATAGATAAGAAGATAAAGAGATATATATATATAGACATAAATAACAATATCATATTAATTACGGGTAAAACAGACCTCGGAGACAATAGTATGATAGTGACCGGAGGTGGAGATGTCCCACTCCCAACGATCACATGAGACCACTGGCCAGGACGTATTAGCAGTGACCACGCCCCCTTCCAGAAGTTCTTTATAGTCAACATCGTACATCTCGCATTTAGCTCTCGTAATTATACCTTCGCTGTTGACAGTCATTGGAATACTCAGGTTACGTCTGTGGAAGGAGGATTATAATCAAAATTATAATGATGATGATAATAATAATAATAATAGTATTCATAATGATGTGAGAAGTAGTAGTACTAGTAGTAGTAGTAGTAGTAGCAATACATGAAACAAATAAAAATAAAAAAGATTAAACCGCTTTCTTTATATTATATATTTTGAAAATTTATATAATATATATATATATATATATATATATATATATATATATATATATATATATATATATATATATATATATAAAAGAGAGAGAGAGAGAGAGAGAGAGAGAGAGAGAGAGAGAGAGACCAACCTCAAATCCAAACTGATGTTTGCCTGGAGAAGGTCCGGCACTAGGCACCAGTGGTCTGGCACCAGTGTCATGAAGAACTGCATGAAGTAGACAAAGACGAGATTGAGGCAGAATAGTGCCATACTGAAGAAGAGGCACCATTGGTAAGTGCCAAATTCTCCCGCCAATGGAAGGACATCGTCGAAATCCAAATAATCTTCTCCCATCTTGATTTCGGCCTCTCTCAATTACTTATTTATTTATTTATTGAAAGAATGGGGATTGCTAAATATTTTGTGGTTGTTTTGGTTGTTGTTTTGGTTCTTCTTCTTCTTCTTCTTCTTCTTGGTATTATTTTTGTTTTTTACCTCTTTCCATCCATACACTTTTATCCTATTTCTTCCAGTTCCTCCCCTTCTTATTCTTCATTTATTTTTATATTCTCTCCATGATTATTACTTAATTAAAAATTTTTATCCAAAATTTTCAGTTTTTTTTCAAATATTTATATTTCTTTAATTCTTATATTTTCTCCATGATTATTGCAAATATAAAAATTTCCAAGATTTTCAAAACTTTAAGAAATTCAAAAATTTAAATAAATTCAATATTGGCAAAAATTTTCAAAATTAAGAAAATATCAAAATTTCCTTAAAAAATTAAAAAAATTTCAACAGATGCCAATTTTTCAATATTTGCAAAATGTTCAAATGGAGACTTTTTGCAAGACTTCTTCTAGGATGTATTTGGCGCCAAGGATCATATAAATGAATCCTTTCGACTGTTTATAAACAAATTCTATAATTTCTTTCACTTTCTCTCTTTTTATTTGCATTAACCTCGCAGGCGATCGAGAGTTTAACTAGCTTAGCGCTAGTGCTAGTGGTTTATCGCTAATGTTAATACTTTATTGCTATTTTAGTTAAATAAAATTGCAAAATAGTCACTAGCTTAACTAGTTACGCACTTGTGCTAGTGGTTTATCGCTAATGCCAATACTTAATCGCTAGCTTAGATAAGTAACCTTGCACACGACAGATAGCTTGATTAGTTTAGCGCTAGTGCTAGCAGACTACTGCTAATGTTAGTACACTATTGCAAACGATTACTAGTTTGTTTATCACTAGTTTATCTAATTAACCTTGCAAATGACCGCTAGTTTAACTAGTTTAGCC
>JAXCGZ010020871.1:7500-17500 GCA_037179515.1 Halocaridina rubra | reverse complement strand
GCTCTTTTACACTCATTATCGAACCATTTCTCTCTGGCATTAATTACACCTACTTTGGTGACAGGTATGCAGCAATCTACTATCTTCCCAAATTTCTCACAAAAGATGTCATACATTTCTTGTACAGATTTGTTGTAAAATAAGGTTCTCCAGTCAATAACTGCAAAAAGCTCATTCATTTTGATGTGATCTCCTTTCGGATAGTTCCTCCTCATGTCCTCAGTCCCTCTACTTTCAGGCAGAATATCTTCAATGATATACTCCATCAACAACACACAGTAGTCACTCTTTCCAATTGGTGGTTCATACTCATTTTTTTCATTATCCAACACGTTATCTGTGAATACTAGATCAAGTAGTGATGGCTCATCCCCACCCCTGGCCCTCGTTGGTTCCCTTACATGTTGGTGTAGGAAATTCCCTTGTATGCAATCTAGAAATTTTGCCCCGAATGAGTCCTCACCACTGTGTGGGTCAAGATTTATCCAATCTATCTCTTTATGATTAAAATCTCCCATAATCAAAATCCTACATTTCCTCTCCCGTGCCATGTTAACAACTGAGTTAATGACTTCAATAGTACCTATATGACTTTCCTCATAAACTTCTAGCCTATGTTGGTTCCTTGGTGGGTTATATACAACCCACCAAGAAATTCCTGGAACTCACTTTCTATAGCCAAGTTTATTTCTTCAACCTGAATCCTTTCACTTATGAGCAGTGCTATCTCCCAACAGTCCTCTCAGATCTTTCAACCCTTAATATTTTGAAGCCCTTAGGAAAAACAGTGACACTGTTTATGTCCTCACGCAACTTAGTCTTTGTAACTGTGACTATATCTGCCTTACTGTTGTAAATCCTTTTTTTAATTCTACTTCCTTACCATCTAATCCATCAGCATTTGTGTATAATATTCTTAATGAGGCCCCATCCCCTGATCTTCTGCCATTATCTTCTTTATCTCCCCTTTGTCTGGAAGAACTCTGAAATGAAATTTTGTCTTCTCTTTTTCATTTCTTTCCTCATTTAACCTTCTTGCCTCTTGCAACAAGTTTTTTATCTTTCCCATCTCTTCCTGTGTTCTGTATCGTCTAATGAACACTTCTTTGAATTCTTGAAGGTTTTTTACTTTTTTCTCATCAGTATTTCTCTACATGTTTCCCCTCTCTCAAAGATTACTTTTGTTGGTCTCTGCTTTCCCTCCCTCGAATATTTACCTAGTTGGTGAATGTTTACAATATCCTCAGAACCACAAACTACTCTAAGCTTTCTTATCAGGTCTACAACCCTAGCTTTATTTTCTTCAAGTCTCACCTGCCATGTATGTATGCATGTAGGACTTATAATTACTAAGTCAAGGCGCTACCAACTACACCACAGAAGGCTAAAAGGAATCCAACCTTATAGCTTATATCTGCTATACTTAGAAATGAATGCATTCTATCTGACTTCCACTATGTTCATATTACAGATTAACCAACCTCACTCGTGGTTTGGTTTTCGCATTTAATTCAACTCCCAATCTCATTTGGGACCAACAATAACCAAATAAGCACATTATGTATGTGAAAACATGAATCATTTTTTTACCCCGACCGGGACTTGAACCTAGGACTTATGATTACTAAGTCAAGGCGCTACCAACTACACCACAGAAGGTTAAAAGGAATCAGACCTTATAGCTTATATCTGCTATACTTAGGAATGAACGGATTCTATCTGAATGCCACTATGTTCATACTGCAGATTCCCCAACCTCACGCGTGGTTTCGTTTTCGCATTTAATTCAACTCCCAATCTCACTCGGGACCAACAATAACCAAATAAGCCCATTACATAAGTGAAAACATGAATCATGTATGTATGTACTTACCTAATTGTACTTACCAAATTGTGTTTACGAGAAAGAGCCCAAAGCTCGTATCTTCCCGTCTCCTCATCGGTTCCATTTTATACTTAGTGATACTTATCATACCTGTCCTTAGAACTATGGATTGAGATAGCATTAACTACCTCCTCGCTTAGCCAATTCCATTATCAACTACTCTTACACTGAAAAAGTATCTCCTTACATCCTGCAAAGAACTTTTCTTACGAAGCTTCAAACTATGACCTGTAGTTCTAGAGTCTGCCATATCAAAATATCGATCCCTATCCACTCTATCATAACCATGAAGGAATTTAAAGACTGTCACCATATCCCCCCTCAACCTTCTAGCTTCGAGTGATGGCAAGTCTAATTCCCTCAGCCTCTCATCATAACTCAGATTGCGTATTTCTGGTACCAGTTTCGTGGCATGTCTTTGAACTTTTTCAAGCTTAGCTACGTACTTTTTCAAGTGTGGATTCCAAAAGGGGGTTGCATATTCGAGTTTTGGCCTCACATAGGTTACAGAAATATTTCTGAACATTTCCTTGTCCATTTGCCTGAAGGCTACCCTTACATTTGATAAGAATGCATAAGCTGCCCTTACTATGCTATTTATATGTATATCTGGAGACAAATCTGCCAGTATGTTTACTCCTAGATCTCTCTCATTTTCTGTCTCTTGAAGTTGTACTCCAGCCACCGAGTAGTCAACCTTGGGCCTTCTTGCACGTGTACCCATTCTCATTACCTTACATTTTGAAGTATTGAATTTCATTAGCCACTTTTCTGACCACTCATGCAGACTATTTAGATCCTCCTGAAGTTCTCTACCATTGTTCTCGTTTTTTACTTTCTTCACAATCTTTGCAGCATCTGCAAACATATTCATAAATGAATTTACAGACTCTGGTAGGTCATTTATATATACAAGGAACAAAAGTGGCCCTAAAACTGAACCCTGTGGAACTCCACTACTAACTCTTCTCCATTCAGACACTGAGTGTCTTACACTAACCCTATGTTCCCTTCCTTCTAAGTAAGTTTTTATCCATTCCAAAACATTTCCACCTATTCTAGCCATTGATTGCAGCTTCCTAATAAGTCTCTCATGTGGAACAGTGTCAAACGCTTTCTGGAAGTCTAGGAATATGCAATCTGCCCAGCCCTCTCTTTCCTGTAAGATTTGGCTTACCTCATCATAAAATTCTAATAAGTTTGTTACTGTTGATCTACCTTCTCTGAAGCCATGTTGCCTCACTGACAAAAAGTTGAAGGATTCCAAGTGAAGAGAGATATGTTTTCTTAGTAGTTTCTCCATAACTTTGCAAACTATGCTGGTCAAGGAACTGGTCTATAGTTCAGAGCCGTATCCCTCCTTCCCTTTTTGAAGATAGGTATCACATTTGCTTGTTTCCAGCATCTTGGAATCTCCCATGACTCCAGTGACTTTTTAAATAAGATACTTAGTGCCACTGATATTGAGTTTGTGTATTGGACCTGTAGCTTTATGAACATCTAAATCCATCAGCGCTTTGCATACCTCTGTGGCTGTAAGGCTGATGTTCTCTAATACCGGCCCTTGAGCTTCTATCTCTGCAATCTGAGGGGGTGGGGGTATTTTCTACTGTAAATACTGACTGAAACTCCTTGTTCAATTCTTTGCAGATCTCTTCATCCGTCTCAGTGAGTCTTCCATCCACTCTCTTAAGCCTTAAAACCTGTTCTTTTACCTTCAGTTTTCCTCTGATAAAGCTGTGGAAAAGCTTGGGATTTTCTTTAGCCTTCCTGGTGATGTCCCTCTCATAGTCTCTCTCTGCCTCTCTCCTTTTACTTAGGTAGTCATTTCTTGCTCTTTTGTAGGTTTGCCAGGCATTTATGTTTTTTCTCCTCCTATACCTTTTCCAGCATTTGTCTCTCCACTCCTTAGCTCTTTTACACTCATTATCGAACCATTTCTCTCTGGAATGAATTACACCTACTTTGGTGACAGGTATGCAGCAATTTACTATCTTCCCATATTTCTCACAAAAGATGTCATACATTTCTTGTACAGATTTGTTGTAAAATAAGGATGTATGTATGTATGTATGTATGTATGTATGTATGTATGTATGTATGTATGCACATGCATGCGTACGTACGTCATACATAAATACATACATATATATGTATGAATGTATGTTTGTATGTACGTGATTACCTAATTGCCTAATTGTGATTACCTAATTGTGTTTACGGGAAAGAGCCCAAAGCTCGTATCTTCCCGTCTCCTCATCGGTTCCATTTTATACTTAGTGATACTTATCATACCTGTCCTTAAAACTATGGATTGAGATACCATTAACTACCTCCTCGCTTAGCGAATTTCAATTATCAACTACTCTTACACTGAAAAAGTATTTCCTTACATCCTGCAAAGAAGTTTTCTTACGAAGCTTCAAACTATGACCTCTAGTTCTAGAGTCTGCCATATCAAAATATCGATCCCTATCCACTCTATCATAACCATGAAGGAATTTAAAGACTGTCACCATATCCCCCCTCACTCTTCTAGCTTCGAGTGATGGTAAGTCTAATTCCCTCAGCCTCTCATCATAACTCAGATTGCGTATTTCTGGTACCAGTTTCGTGGCATGTCTTTGAACTTTTTCAAGCTTAGCTATGTGCTTTTTCTAGTGCGGATTACAAAAGGGGGCTGCATATTCGAGTTTTGGCCTCACATAGGTTACAGAAATATTTCTGAACATTTCCTTGTCCATGTGCCTGAAGGCTACCCTCACATTTGATAAGAATGCATATGCTGCCCTTACTATGCCATTTATATGTATTTCTGGAGACAAATCTGCCAGTATGTTTACTCCTAGATCTCTCTCATTTTCTGTCTCTTGAAGTTGTACTCCAGCCACCGAGTAGTCAAGCTTAGGCCTTCTTGCACTTGTACCCATTCTCATTACCTTACATTTTGAAGTATTGAATTTCATTAGCCACTTTTCTGACCACTCATGCAGATTATTTAGATCCTCCTGAAGTTCTCTACCATTGTTCTCGTTTTTTACTTTCTTCACAATCTTTGCATCATCTGCAAACATATTCATGAATGAATTTACAGACTCTGGTAGGTCATTTACATATACAAGGAACAAAAGTGGCCCTAAAACTGAACCCTGTGGAACTCCACTACTAACTCTTCTCCATTCAGACACTGAGTGTCTTACTCTAACCCTCTGTTCCCTTCTTTCTAAGTAAGTTTTTATCCATTCCAAAACATTTCCACCTATTCTAGCCATTGATTGCAGCTTCCTAATAAGTCTCCCATGTGGAACAGTGTCAAACGCTTTCTGGAAGTCTAGGAATATGCAATCTGCCCAGCCCTCTCTTTCCTGTAAGATTTGGCTTACCTCATCATAAAATTCCAATAAGTTTGTTACTGTTGATCTACCTTCTCTGAAGCCATGTTGCCTCACTGACAAAAAGTTGAAGGATTCCAAGTGAAGAGAGATATGTTTCCTTAGTAGTTTCTCCATAACTTTGCAAACTATGCTGGTCAAGGAAACTGGTCTATAGTTCAGAGCCGTATCCCTCCTTACCTTTTTGAAGATAGGTATCACATTTGCTTGTTTCCAGCATCTTGGAATCTCCCCCGACTCCAGTGACTCCTTAAATATGATACTTAGTGCCACTGATATTGTGTTTGCGCATTTTTTAAGCACATGAGGGGATATGTCATCAGGACCTGTAGCTTTATAAACATCTAAATCCATCAGCGCTTTGCATACCTCTGTGGCTGTAAGCTTGATGCTCTCTAATACCGGCCCTTGAGCTTCTATCTCTGCAATCTGAGGGGGTGGGGGTATTTTCTACTGTAAATATTGACTGAAACTCCTTGTTCAATTCTTTGCAGATCTCTTCATCCGTCTCAGTGATGCTTCCATCGCTCTCTTTAGCCTTAAAACCTGTTCTTTTACCTTCAGTTTTCCTCTGATAAAGCTGTGGAAAAGCTTGGGATTTTCTTTAGCCTTCCTGGTGATGTCCCTCTCATAGTCTCTCTCTGCCTCTCTCCTTTTACTTAGGTAGTCATTTCTTGCTCTTTTGTAGGTTTGCCAGGCATTTATGTTTTTTCTCCTCCTATACCTTTTCCAGCATTTGTCTCTCCACTCCTTAGCTCTTTTACACCCATTATCGAACCATTTCTCTCTGGCATTAATTACACCTACTTTGGTGACAGGTCTGCAGCAATCTACTATCTTCCCATATTTCTCACAAAAGATGTCATACATTTCTTGTACAGATTTGTTGTAAAATAAGGTTCTCCAGTCAATAACTGCAAAAAGCTCATTCATTTTGATGTAATCTCCTTTTTGATAGTTCCTCCTCATGTCCTCAGTGCCTCTACTCTCAGGAAGAATATCTTCAATGATATACTCCATCAACAACACACAGTGGTCACTCTTTCCAATTGGTGGTTCATACTCAATTTTTTCAATATCCAACACATTATCTGTGAACACTAGATCAAGTAGTGATGGCTCATCCCCACCCCTGGCCCTTGTTGGTTCCATTACATGTTGGTGTAGGAAATTCCCTTGTACGCAATCTAGGAATCTTGCCCCGAATGAGTCCTCACCACTCTGTGGATCAAGATTTATCCAATCTATCTCTTTATGATTAAAGTCTCCCATAATCAAAATCCTACATTTTTTTCCTGTGCCATGTTAACAACTGAGTTTATGACTTCAATAGTACCTATATGACTTTCCTCATAAACTTCAAGCCTATTTTGGTTCCTTGGTGGGTTGTATACAACAGTTATTATAATGCTCTCTGACCCAGTATTTATGCGAGCAACAAGAAATTCCTTGAACTCACTTTCTATAGCCAAGTTTATTTCTTCGACTTGAATCCTTTCACTTATGAGCAGTGCTATCCCTCCACCAGTCCTCTCAGATCTTTCAACCCTTAGTATTCTGAAACCTTTAGGAAAAACTGTGACACTGTTTATGTCCTCACTCAACTTAGTCTCTGTAATTGCTACTATATCTGCCTTACTGTTGTGAATCCTATCTTTTAATTCTACTGCCTTACCAGCTAATCCATCAGCATTTGTGTATAACAATCTTAATGAGGCCCCATCCCCTGATCTTCTGTCATTATCTTCTTTATCTCCCCTTTGTCTGGAAGAACTCTGTAATAAAAATTTTTCTTCTCTTCTTCATTTCTTTCATCATTTAACCTTCTTGCCTCTTGCAACAAGTTTTTGATCTTTCCCATCTCTTCCTGTGTTCTGTATGTGCTTGTGTTCCTTGATGTATTTGGTGTGCAAGCCTTCGAAAGCGAAACATTTGAACTTTTTCTGTTTTAAGAAAGATTAAATATTGGCCATCACAGTCATTTTTAAGTCTGTCTTCTGAACAAGGCTGAATTAAAATGTGATTAAGATATTAATAATCAAAGCCAAAAACAATTTTTTGAGAAATATAAATCTGATTGCTGTATCATATGGGACACGTTCATATAATAATAATAATAATAATAATAATAATAATAATAATAATAATAATAATAATAATAATAATAATAATAATAATAATAATAATAATAATAATACATACATACATACATACATATACCGAGGCTGTTTCCCCCTTAAATTGGGGGGTAGCCGACGTCAAGAAAGGAAAGTTTGGGGAGAAGTTATTCTCCCCTCTACTCCCCCTCTTCGTTGACGCCTCGCAGGAGGTTGATACAAGGGGGGGGATTCCCAGTCCCCCCGCCCCGTCCACTTTTAGTCGCCTTTTACGACACGCAGGGAATACGGTGAGGCTATTCTTTGATATTATGCCCGCCCCACAGGGCACAAATATAAAAGGCCCCATGTGCTGTTTATTATCGTCTCCAACCAACCGCTCAATGGCAAAGCCCCTGCTGGGCTAAGGATGATGATGGGATGGCCAAGAGTGCGCCGCCGCGCCCTCGTGTGGGAAACCTCTAGGGCAGGGGTGCGCAACCTGCGGCCCAAGGGCCGCATGCGGCCCTCAAAGGCTTTCATTGCGGCCCTTTCTCCTAAAAATAAATAAGCTATAGTGCGGCCCTCAGAGAGAGAGAGAGAGAGAGAGAGAGAGAGAGAGAGAGAGAGAGAGAGAGAGAGAGAGAGAGAGAGAGAGAGAGAGAGAGAGAGAGCGCCTCGAACTGAATATTCCAACAACTCTCTCTCTCTCTCTCTCTCTCTCTCTCTCTCTCTCTCTCTCTCTCTCTCTCTCTCTCTCTCTCTCTCTCTCTCTCTTTGTGTTTTCATCAACAACTATTCCTCAATAACCGATGGTACGAGGGGTCATCGTTATCAGTAACCCCTTTTAAGATCATTGTAAACACCTAAGCGATCATTATATTTAAGGTTGGATGTTTACACTTTTTACACTCTCTGCTATGCTTTGCAGTACAGCCGTACAGAATTAATCTAGTTCTCAGTTTATCTCGGACTCAAGTGGTGCAATCATTGTGCTTCATTTGTTGTAGTTGATTTGTGATTACCGGTATTCTAAGTCCAACTCTAACTAAGTTGTTTATGTTGCAGTTTTGTGATTGGCTTTAGAAAACTTGTAAGCAAAACATTTTGAGAATTATATATTTCTGCTGAAATTTGGTACTAATTATATTGCAATCTATTACATTATTCTTAATTAAAGCCTTTATATGGCAATATAATTAATACCACATTTTCAGCAGAAATATATAATTCTCAAAATGTTTTGCTTGCAAGTTTTCTAAAGCCAATCACAAAACTGCAACATAAACAACTTAATTAGAGTTAGTCTTTAATATAAAGTTAACTTTTTCGTATTATATATTTTGCTCAGCAGGAGAGATCTTATTGCACTAATAATATCTTCTACGAGTAAAAAACGCAAGATTTCAGATGAAAACCGGAGTTTTCAAGAGAAATGGACTGAACAATATTTATGGATACAATCAGCGGGGAAAGCATTGTGCCTTGTGTGCCATGAAACCATTTCTGTTTTAAAAGAATATAACATCAAAAGACACTACATCACAAAGCACAAAGAATATGAAAATATGACAGGTGAAGCACGCAAAGAAAAAATATCATTCTTGCAGAAATCTCTGAAAGGACAACAGTCAGTGTTTACAAAGAAACTTAAGGAATATGATGCATCTCTCAAAACAAGCTTTTTGATTAGTCAAATCCTTGCAAAAAGACTCAAGCCCTATTCTGATGGTGAGGTAGTTAAAGAATGTTTGTGTGTAGCCTCAGACAATATGTTTCCTGACAAAAAGAAACTAGTTGAAAACATAAGCCTTTCAAGATATACTGTTGCTAGAAGAATATACAGTCTTTCAGGGAATATTGAAAGTACAATTGCCAAGCGAGTTAGTGCTTTCTCTTCATACTCTGTTGCTCTTGATGAGAGTTGTGACACCGCAGACACTGCACAACTGGCTGTGTATATTAGGGGAGTTGACAATGACTATAATATTACAGAGGAAATGGCTTTACTACAAAGCATGAAGGGGACCACAACAGGACAATCTATTTTTGATGAATTGGTAAAAGCATTGGCAAGATTTGGACTGGACTACACTAATTTAGTTTCCATTACAACAGATGGTGCGCCTGCGATGTCTGCTCAGAGAAATGGGGTTGTTGAATTACTGAAGGCTAGAATGGGGTCTCAAAATAATGACTTCGGTTCACTTATTGTCCTGCATTGTATCATACACCAGGAAGCTTTATGTGCGAAGACAATAAACTTTCAGCATGTGACTAATATTCTCGTGAAAGCTGTCAATTTCATTAGGTCAAGAGGTCTAAATCACCGCGAGTTTCAGCAGTTAATGGCAGACATTGATGCAGAGTACAGTGATGTGAAGTATTTTTGTGAGGTAAGATGGCTAAGCAAAGCAGGAATGTTGAAGAGAGCATATGACCTTTTGGAAGAAATTGCGCTGTTCTTAGATATGAAAGGTAATGCTATCCCTGCACTGAGAGATAAGGAATGGAGATGTGATTTAGCATTTTTAGTAGATATAACTGATCATCTTAGTGCACTGAATGTTAGACTTCAAGGAAAAGATCAACTAATAAATGAGATGTTCTCACTGATCAAAGGCTTC
>JAXCGZ010020870.1:125000-141918 GCA_037179515.1 Halocaridina rubra | reverse complement strand
CTTGGTTCGCGGTCTCACTCTATCGCGTTTTTTTTTTTTTGATAAATTATTATTTTATTTTATGGGTATACGCAAAAATATTAAAATATTGAAAAAATTTTTTTTCAGTATTTTCATTTATTTTTATTGAAAAAAAAAATTTCATTATTTAATTGATAAAAAAAAATTATTTCCCAGCCTACGAATAATAAAACAGTAAAAAAAATAGTAAAAAACATAAATTTAGATATACGTACGTACAGTATAACTCACAGTACAGGGTATTGCATCATGCAAAACAGTGTCCTATAGCGTACAATGTATTGGGGTCACAGCTACGTGAGCTAGCATATATGTTTATATTTCCAGTAGTTTCATGATTTTATTGATAAAAAAAACGTATTTCTTAGCCTAAGAATAATAAAACAGCAAAAAATAGTAAACAGTATGCACCACGTAAAATATGATACCGGTATCAGTGTTTCGGAAAACGCAAAGGCTCTCACCTACGTGACCTAGTGAATATTAAAATTTTCATTATTTTATTGATAAAACAAGTATTTCCTGGCCTAAGAATAATAAAACAGTAAAAAATAATAAAAAAAAAAACATATAAAGTACTAAAAGTACTTTTACCATGTAAAATACGATACCGCTATCAACATTTCGGAAAACAAAAAGGCTCTCACCCACGTGACCTAGTGAATATTAAAATTTTCATTATTTTATTGATAAAACAAGTATTTCCTAGCCTAAGAATAATAAAACAGTAAAAAATAATAAAAAACATAAAGTACTAACAGTATTTCACCATGTAAAATACGATACCGCTATCAACGTTTCGGAAACGAAAAGGCTCTCACCTACGTGAGATAGTTCATGGAATGCTATTGGCTGAAAGGTCGGGAGACAACGAATCACAGAATTGTTTTTCAATATTTTCTGTATCATGGGGTCTGATTGGCTTTTTCATTGCAGTTTGCTTTTCCCTCCAATTTCCAATGTGCCGCCTCACTCGCTCAGTCTAACTCTCGTGTGCGCCGTTCTCGTTGTGCTTACTAATACGTTTTGCTTGTGATTTTTTTTACTCGCATATTAAAACCTTTGCAATGCCTCACAAGCATCCTTCATCTTCTAAGGCTTCTTGTAGTGAGCCTAAGCGGCAAAGGAAAATGTTAACCATTGTAGATAAAGTGAAACTCTTAGATATGTTGAAAGAAGGAAAAAAGTTTGTGGATGTCGGCCGCTATTTTGGCCTCAATGAATCTACTGTGCGTTACATAAAAAAGGACGAGGCAAAGATCAGGAAAACAGCGAGCATTTCTTTTAATAAATCGGCGAAGAGGCTCGTATCACCCCGCAATAAGGCAGTAGTGCGCATGGAAGCTGCTTTGGCCCTGTGGATTGCTGATTGCAGAAAAAAAACATCAGCTTAGACACCAATATCATACAAACAAAGGCGAAGAAGCTGTACGAGACATTCGCTGCAAATGAACCCGATGACGACAGTGGCGACCGTGGAGAGGAGGGGAGAGAAGAAGATATCGACGACCCACAACCAGGACCCTCCAGCGATTCTCCATCGAGGATACAACCGTTCGTTGCTAGCAGGGGATGGTTCTTCAGATTTCAAAAACGCTATAGCCTAAAGAGCGTTTCAGTTTATGGCGAGGCTGCCTTGCAGATACAGCTGCCGCAGAAAATTACGTCAAGAATGACTTCAAGAAAATTATCGCCGAAGGGGAATATGTTCCTGAGCAAGTCTTCAACATGGATGAGACTGGGTTATTTTGAAAGAGAATGCCATCTCGCACTTTTCTCTTCAAGGAAGAAGCTAAAGCCCCGGGAGTTAAAGCGCACAAAGATCGCGTTACCCTCATCATGTGCGGGAATGCTGCGGGCTTCATGTTAAAGCCTGGGCTTATCTACAAGTCAAAGAACCCTAGGGCTTTGAAGAACAAGAATAAGAATCTGCTGCCAGTGTATTGGATGCATAACCCCAAGGCCTGGATCACGAAAAGCCTCACATTGGACTGGTTTTACCAATGCTTTATCCCTCAGGTAAAACTTTATCTTATGGAAAAAGGCCTTGAATTTAAAGTCCATCTTTTGATGGATAATGCTGGTGGCCACGCAACCAAGCTCCAATATGACGGTGTTCAAGTTGAGTTCCTGCCACCGAATACGACGTCACGGATTCAGCCTATGGATCAAGGCGTTATTCGTGCGTTCAAGGCCCTATACACACGAAATGCCCTGGCGAACCTAGTTGATTCCATGGATTCGGACAAAGACTTCTCATTGAAGACTTACTGGCATAATTACACGATTGCCACATGCCTACAAAATATTCAGAAAGCAATCAAAGAGATGAAGTCGGCCACAATCAATGCCAGCTGGAAGAAATTGTGGCCCGAAATCATCCACGACTATGAGGGATTTGCTCCTGTCGAGGTGCAGAAGGCGGCAGTTGCGAAAGCTGTGAAGTTGGCTGCATTGCTAGGAGGAGAAGGCTTTAAAGATATGACTCCCGAAGATGTGAATGAACTGATTGACTGCCACTCACAGCCTTTGAGTGATGAAGACTTGGATGAAATGACGAAATCAGCGAGCGAAGAAGAGGAAGAACTTGAGGAATCGCACGAACCAACTGAAGAACCTGGCCTTACATTCGAACGTTTGGCGGCCATGTATGAACATTACAAAGCACTCCAACAACTCTCGCAGGAACATGACGAAAAAATGGTTCGTTCGGTGACCTTCTGTAATTTTCTCGACGATGCCATGACTCCTTACCATGCCATGTTCCAACAAATGAAGAAACAACAACAGCAACTCCCCATTACCATGTTCTTCCCCCCCAAAAAGCAGCCGTAAAGCTTTTATTGGCTGTGAAATAATTTCCTCCGGGGTCGAGAATGATGATCATCACCTCATTCACGGTAAGTTTACCTATCGTGTACAAATGTATGTCACGTCATTATCACCTCATTCACCGTAATTTTATCTATCACTTTCATAAAAATTTACGTTGCTTGCTGTTATTTATAATGTAAATGGTATTTTTTTAACAGTGCAGGGAGGGTTTATACAGTACGTAAATGAAAAAATAATTGTAAATGAGTATGTATGTCACGTCATTATCACCTCATTCACCGTAATTTTATCTATCACTTTCATAAAAGTTTACGTTGCTTGCTGTTATCTATAATGTTAAGGGTGTTTTTTTTAACAGTGCAGGGAGGGTTTATACAGCACGTAAATGAAAAAATAATTGTAAATGAGTATGTATGTCACGTCATTATCACCTCATTCACCGTAATTTTATCTATCACTTTCATAAAAATTTACGTTGCTTGCTGTTATTTATAATGTAAAGGGTGTTTTTTTAACAGTGCAGGGAGGGTTTATACAGTACGTAAACGAAAAAATAATTGTAAATGAGTAAGTATGTCACGTCATCATCACATTCACGGTAAGTTTTCCTATCACTTTCATAAAAAATTACGTTGCTTGCTGTTATCTATAATGTTAAGGGTATTTTTTTTAACAGTGCAGGGAGGGTTTATACAGTACGTAAATGAAAAAATAATTGTAAATGAGTATGTATGTCACGTCATTATCACCTCATTCACCGTAATTTTATCTATCACTTTCATAAAAATTTACGTTGCTTGCTGTTATTTAGAATGTAAAGGGTGTTTTTTTTAACAGTGCAGGGAGGGTTTATACAGTACGTAAACGAAAAAATAATTGTAAATGAGTATGTATGTCACGTCATCATCACATTCACGGTAAGTTTTCCTATCACTTTCATAAAAATTTACGTTGCTTGCTGTTATCTATAATGTTAAGGGTGTTTTTTTAACAGTGCAGGGAGGGTTTATACAGTACGTAAATGAAAAAATAATTGTAAATGAGTATGTATGTCATGTCATTATCACCTCATTCACCGTAATTTTATCTATCACTTTCATAAAAATTTACGTTGCTTGCTGTTATTTATAATGTAAAGGGTGTTTTTTTAACAGTGCAGGGAGGGTTTATACAGTGTAAACGTAAAAATATATTAAAATATCTATGTACATATAGGCGGATCCTACTTCGCGGATTTCCTGGTTCGCAGTGGGTCCCGGAACCGAACTACCGCGAGAAGTGAGGCAACACTGTATATATATATATATATATATATATATATATATATATATATATATATATATATATATATATATATATATATATATATATATATATATATATATATATATATATATATAATTTGAATACTAAATGGAATTATGATAAACAAATTCAAGTTTTGGGCTACATGTTAATGCTTGCAATAAGTATTCAGTATCAGCATCTTGACCTCCTAACTATGCACACAAAGCATTTTCAGCCTAGGTCTGCTACCTTCACTTAGCAAACATGGCCACAGAAACTCGTCTCAAAAAAAAAAAAAAAAACACACACACACACACAGAGCAAGGGACTGAGATTACTACATACGTGACATTAAATACCCGGCTCCAGCAGGGAAGCTTGGATATGACAAGGACGAAGAGCGAATATCGGCCCACTTGCCATGTCGAGGAATTGCTCTATGGTAATGAAACCGGGACCATATTTTAGGATCACTATAATCTTCAGAAAACACCATATCCTGCAAGCCTGATACATTTACAAATGTATCATCATCCACTTTCATTAAAAAGTTATAATCAAAATCAAGTGTAGACCTGAAAACATGTGCAAGGTATAAATACTTGGTCATGAAAACGTATATATTTAATGTCCATAAAATTCTAATATATTTAGTACAAAATAGAATAGAATTCTTTAAACTCTAAAGAAACAATCAGATATTTGGGTTAGCAAATAGAAATACTGTAATGATCACATATCAAAACCAGTCTTATTACCAGTACAGTGTTCCCTCCCTTATCGCGGTAGTTCAGTTCCGGGACCCGGCGCGAACCAGGATCAGCCTTAAAAAAAAAAAAAAAAAAAAAAAAAAAAAAAAAAAAAAAAAAAAAAAAAAAAAAAAATGATGATTGACACCAGGACAGGCCAAAAATTATAAAATAAAACGGCCTTTATCAGGCTGTAAAGAGAAACAGAGATGGAGAGTGTAATGACCTGTCAGATGTGAAGGGATTATAAAAGATGTGTAATGAATATCCAGCTCTCTGCTGGGTTTACTATACCTCTGCATTACCTTCATGATGTCTATTCTAAAAATTCTCCTTAGATCTTATTATTATTATTATTATTATTATTGGCAACAATAATTTTCCTTTGATGATGATTGGGGAGGTTATTATTATTATTATCATTATTATTATTATTATTATTATCATCATTAAATTAAACCATTATTTTTACTATAAATAATGTAGTTTTGGTTGAATGAACAAGAGTTACTTAAAGATTCTCTCTCTCTCTCTCTATTCTACCCAACCCCCCACACTCTCTTTGTCCCAGCCAACTAGGGAGGGGCACTTTACAAAGTTATTAAAAGTAAATAAACAAACAGATGTACAAACAATGATGAGCCCTTAATAATAATAATAATAATAATGATGATGATGATAATAATCTCCACAATCATCATCAAAGGAAAATTATTGTTGCCAATGATAATAATAATAATAATAATAAGATCTAAGCAGAATTATTGGAATAGATATCATGAAAGTAATGCAGAGGTATATTAAAACCCAGCAGAGAGCTGGATATTCATTACACATCTTTTATAATCCCTTCACATATGACAGGTCATTACACTCTCCATCTCTGTTTCTCTTTAAAACCTGAGAAAGTCTGTTTTATTTTATCATTTTTTGGCCCATCCTGGTGTCACAATAATGTTTAAAAAAAAAAAAAAAAAAAAAATTTGACCCCCCCCCCCGCGATATAGTGAGAACGCGAACCAAGAAACGCGAATAACCGGGGGAACACTGTATATAGAAAAGACTGCAAATGGGAAACCTTGTAAATCTAGTAGGGGCCGCATTAGTTTACCAAAAAAGTGCATGAGTTGGGAAGAGGCTAACACGGATGTGATCACACCACAGGTCATTAATAAGGGCACCCATCCTTAATCCCACAGCTCCAACATGTTTGAGTCCATCCCGATTTGAGTATTAGAATATACAGGAAAATATAGTAACAGGCTAGTGTGCTTGACATAGCAATGACTTGTAAAGTAAGTCTACATTAAACATAGCAACAGTACAAGACACTCTTCTCAAGTGTCTGTAGTGCAATTATCTATTGCAGATCAACATGCTAAAGGCAATTATCTAACAGTACCGACAACTACATGGTAGTGCATAGGGTAATGATAAGAAAACTCAACTCGAGAAGTAACTAACTGGCGACTGAGGCCACACTGGAGCAATGGGAAGGACATCCAGCCTTAATTCCCCACCTCCAACCTGTCTGTGTCCACCTCCATAAGGAATTAATGGAGCCTCATAAAATGGCAAACAACAACCAACAACCACATTATTACATACCTCTTCAAAAAGGCCATAACTTTTTGAGACAATTTGGAATAAACATCCTGGTGGGAGAGAACCATCATATCTCCATTCACTACTTGCTCAATTGCAATTGTTCTCAAAACAAAATCAAAATGATTTTTCCATTCACGACGTCTTGCGAGCTCTTTTTCTACATGTTCTTTCAAAGATTTTCTTTCTGAAAAACATAACATTACATATGGTATGATTTGAGAATGCTTAATCTACTAATTTAAGAAATATTGCTAATAGCTGATTAACTACTGTGGTTACTTCATAAAGATCCATCAAAGGTGACATAGGAGGGATCTTGTAAAGAAAAATAACCCCAGGGTGCTCTAGGGTCATTCATATTTACAAGTGCAAATCATCTGACTAAACCTAACAATTTACAGGGTTATTTAACTTTACAATGGATCCTAGGAATAACCCATCTATTCAACATTCCACAAAAATATGTTCTGGTTTACCAGTTGCCCTAATATTGACTCAGTTATAAAAATAATTATATTGTACCATCAACTGCTTAACATGTTGTTCCTGAAACGACAGTTTTACTATTACCTGTAAATACTTGTGCTGTTTGTTACTGAACGTTTCATGTGTCACAATTAATCCCCAATATGGGGTGGGAACTGATGAGTTGGAGCTGGGGAATTAAGACTAGAAACCATTCCTAACGGTCAGATGAGGGCTTGATTGAAGGTCAGTCACTTCCCAAAGGAAGTGCTCTAACCACTGTGCCTCCACAATACTGTGCTAATATACCATTTTGAGGTCTCTTGAACTTGAATAGGACTGGCTAGGCAGGATAGTTCGATATTTAGTCTTCCTTCAGTTACAAATATTTTCCTATGCCTACAAAAACAATGAATATTCTGGCGTATTCGTAGAACATCACATATTATTCCTTTACATCTGACAAGTCACAACACTACCCATATTTGTATATATTTGCTTTCTTTCTCATTGTTATTATAATAATTACTTTGACAAGTCTTTCAGCTTGTCTTTTCTGTTGTTTATCATTCCCTTATTTCTGCCTTGTCCTAAAGATGGTACTTTTTCTTAAATATTTTCTTGGTGTCATGGCCTGATGAGGAAAATTATCTCTGCTTGTCCTGGTGTCAAATTCGTAAAAAATAAATACAATACAATGGGTGCAATATATGGTGTACAAAAATAATATCTATACACAAAAACTCACCAGTTACTGAATACAAAGCAGAAAGTAAAGGGCAAGCCTCTTCATTCCATTTCATTAGAACATTATGTTTAGATCGTAAAAATTCGTATCTGATAACAGAGCTGTTTGTCCACTGACATTGCTGTAAATAGAAAAAGTGCATTGCTGTATATAATAAATTGCATATTTTCCATCTAATGCATGATTCAGTGTATGCACATCATTAGTCAATATCTGACATCTCAAGATAATTATTTACATAATACAAGTTACTAGTAATCTTCTCATATTCATAAAAATATTTCCAAACTATCCTTATAGTTTGCCACAAGATCTATGGTACCCTTGCCAAACAGTTTAATAACTTAAGGTCTAGGTAAGAGAAATTTTGTATATGATATAATAATAGGCCATGTTAACTTAATGAAAAGGGTACAGAATACTTTCTTGTATGTAACAAGTCTGCATTCAGGTTTCTCATTGCAGTTCACTGTACACTATTATCCTAGAAGTCTCATGTTGTTGTTTGCACTTTTGGTGTCACTATTAATCCCCGTTCATATGGAGGAAATACAGAATGGTTTATACAATCTATGCTAAAGAAAAGTAACTATGTGACCTACCTGTATTTTTCCTGGCTGAAGGGTAAATGTATTTTTGCCACACATTTCTGACTCACTAATATCAGCATCAAGCACCCGCAACTCTCCTTCAAAAAGTCGGGGCAATAATAACGGATAAGATAGCTTGACCGCACAGTACCCATTCTTTGTGCTTTCTTTTGTGCAAGACGTGTGACTAACATTTAAACTCTCCAATATTTCCTCAGCATCTTGGAGTACAATGGTTGCATTTCCGACTCTTAATAGCAACTCTAGAGATAAACTGAAGCTCTCAAGAATTATAGGATGTAGAATTTGAAAGCCAATGCCGGTGTAACAAGAAAATGCAAGTGTATCTCGCTTTTGGTCAACAAGCATTTTTTTAACAAAAAACTTGGAACTGGCATCTTCTGCATCTGCAATACATAAAACAAAATAAAATTAGCTGAAAGCCTGGAAAACACCTGGTCTGCAATACATACATCCATACACAAGCACAGAAAACAATACTTGACATAAAAACTGAATTCATATAAAAACACTTTAATAAACTTACCATGCATGTGAACATTCCACTTCTCACATGAATATTGAGAAATTCTATAATCAGGTGGTATATGGCAATCATGCTCTCCAACTACAAAGATAAGTTCTGCATTTGGTATATTGGCGATCTGGGATCCCCATGTGAGACGTACTGCATCTCGTTGAAGAAAGTGGTCTCTAGCTGATATGACACCAATGATAAGATGTCTAGATGAGGCACTGCCTAAATTAGATATTGAATGGGATGAGATATGAAGATATTTAAATCATATATATATATATATATATATATATATATATATATATATATATATATATATATATATATATATATATATATATATATATATATATATATATATATATATATATATATCTCTCATAGAGAAGTGAGGAATTATTAGAGATATTCATAAAGAAAAAACAATATTTTCAGTATAAAATCTTGGCCAAGAGCAATATTTTCTAAAGGAGAAACATATTCAAAGCAATATTCCAATAATGTGAATGCAAAAAAGCAAATTTTCCATAATAAAGACATGATCATAAGCAAAACTTTCAACATAAAAGAGAAAGCGCACCAAGACTCACCTAGGCTTTGCTGTGAGGAATTCTCTAAATACAAAATGCTAAAAGTTGCAGCAAAAACAGCTCCACACATAACAATCCTCCATCCTTCCATATTTTCATTTCTCTTCCTGCTAAAAGATGAAGAATTACTTTTAATCACATTAAACAAGAAAAGAACAAATATTAAGCAGTGCACAAAGAGAAATTGCAGCTAGACCTAGAGCAAAACAAAATGGGGGTTGACAAGTCAGTATATACACTCAATCCTCTACATAATGGACCTCGATTCATCGGACATAATGTAGAGCAGCAGATTTAGTATTTTTCAGTTATGGCACCACTGCAAAAGACATACTTATTCAAGAGAGAGAGAGATGAAAAGGACTTTGGACTACCATCAGCTCAGAGTATCACAATAATAATAATAGGTGAGAGAGATAAATGATAAATGTTTGAGGCTAGCGTTTGCTTTCTCTCACTATAATAATAATTAAGTCCCCCATAAATACACGTTTTCTATATAAAGCATAATAAAGAAAACGATTAATGGGTATGCATAACGATAACAATCTCTCTTTCTCTCACAAGTATAAAACTGTTGAATTTATTATATTTACAGTGTACAGGTATTTTGCAGTCTGATTGTATGTTATGCTTGATGTTGTGCTTATTAAAATTATTATTCATCTTCTTTTCATAATGTCAATGTTGCCAATATATATGTTGTAAGTCGGATCTGTAGTAATTTAGATCACTAAATCAATAGAAGAATGGTAGATGGGGGTTGTAGTTTAAAAGGTAAAGGTTGCCAGGCTTCAGTTCTGATATCCATCTGAGATGTTCTTCAGAACGTCAGCTGGAGCAAGCCTCAAGCCCCTACTGTGGTGCCGAGCCACAGCAATAACCTCCCGGTAAACATCTTAAACTCTCTTGCCTGGACGAGGCTCGATCTGCCGACCCCATGAATACAAACCCAGCGAGTTACCACTGTACTAGCCAGAGGCTAGTACATAGTATATGATTTTCATGTCACATTGTTGGGTCTTCTTTTAAACTTTATAGCACATATTAACTCCTTTCTTATTATCTTAACCCATTTAAAAGAAATTTCTTTGAAAAATATTGCTATACAGTAATTAAAAATTTATAAATACACTCACCTCTTGGAACAACATGAGGATAGGTTTTCAAAAGGCATGGGTAATGTAAAATTCGCATAATGTAACCAGCCATTTTCCAAAAGAAACAATGATAATAGGCGTAGATACGTTCCACAACCGTACATAAACACACTATGCCAAAGATATAAGATAAATAGAACATATTTTATAAGTACATAACAAAGCTGAAAGACCTGTAGTTATTTGTATTAATATACAAATAGTGTACAGTATAAAAGATATACAAATTTACAAATAAATACTGTACAACAAAAAAAATTCACTCGCCCTGAGAACAAACCCTTATCTACAAACGTAAAAAAAGATGACATAAGCGGCAGGAGAAGGAGTAGGTGGCGGTGAGGAGGTGACTTAAGCGGTAGGACAAGAGGAGGAGGAGGGGGAAGAGCAAACCCCTGGTTGTTGTTGGGCTTAATACTGAGTGAAGAGAGACTGAAGCACATGGCAGCATGGTGGGAAACTGCCTCAGGGGCAGTCGCTTAGTTACTGAACGGAACCATTTTTTCACTTTTTCTCGCGTGCACGCGCATACCTTGCACATATCAAATTTTTTTTACTATTAATTTTTTGGAGGCGTGATTGCAATTTCGCGTATTATAGAAACGCGTAAAAAGTGAGTTCACTGTATATGTTACACTCTGTACAAATTAAAACTGGTCTTCATACCTGAGTTCATTTTCTTTCTACTTCTCTTTTTCACCCTAACGAAAAAATTTTCTTTATATTATGGTTAACTTTTTTTTGGTTATGTTACTGTATTTCTTTAAGCATGATTAATAATATAAATAAATTTTAATACTGTACTCTATTATTATCAGTGTCATTAATATATATATATATATATATATATATATATATATATATATATATATATATATATATATATATATATATATATATATATATATATATATATATATATATATATATATATAAACCAACAGCATTACCTACAAGTATGCGATGCAAGATGAAGGGAATATACGAGGAGGAAAATAAGTAAGTGATAATATACAGCTCATTCATCATATACCTCTTCATTAGATGAGATCACAGTACAAAGTCCTCTCTCTTCTACTTTTTATGTCCTAATTAAATTGTCCAAATGCTTTTTATCTTGGTTTTTCTCTTAAATCCTAGTTAATCCAATTCTTCCGAATTGCAATAAATCTATTTTCCACACCACCCATTTATCAAAGAAACTTCTTAACAGATTTAAATCTTCTTTCTTACGTGAAGTACAAAACATAAGGGATTGTTTTATTTCAGTCTTAAAACAGCACCACAATCCATTCCCAGTGCCTCCCGTGCAACTCCAATTTTTCATATTAAGAGTCTACTGAACATTTCTTAGCCAGCTGTGTATCACTGCATATTTCTCAAATATAAGCTGTGTCACACTGCATACTTCTCAAAGATATCTCTTTTCAAAAACATGGATTATAGGTCTCTGTGATTCTACTCTATAGGTAGGCACAGCAATCCGTAATACAGTAATACCTCATCTTGTGTATTCATTTTGTTCCAAAGCTCATGACTGAAGTTGAACAAACCCATTATAATACAGCCCAAACTCCTATAAACCCCCATAAGCAACCTCATAATATTGCTAATACAAAGTTTTTACTGTCATTTTAATAACTTTATGCATATTAATTGAGGCTAATGTAAAAAGAAAACATATATAGTTACCTGATGAAATACAGCCATGAGGATGGCTGTTTATTGAAGTTCTCAGCTATGGGAATTTGTGCTCTGATGGCTTTTGCTGATGGTAAATTTAGCCATTTTTCTAATATTTTTACCTAAATACTGTATAGATATACACTCTTTCATTTCAGTTTACTTATTTGTTAAATTATTATTCATTTTTATTGTTAAAGCATGCTGAAGAAAACAAATATGATTTTAATGCTTCAAAAACTGGAGAGTGAAAAAAAATACTTATCAAGTCGTTGGGAATGGGAACGTACACATAATACAAATTTCTAAATCTGCATCCAAAAAGTTGGGGGTTTTGTTTAGTTTTCGTCATTACTTTAACTCTTTACAATTACTTAAAATCTAAAATAGTTTTATCCGTCCCTGCTTAGCATACCGCTCACACATCTGGGGTGCTTCTTCTTATACTTATCTCCTTAATAGGGTTGAATCTAAGGCAGTCAGACTCATTGATCCTTCTCTTACTTCTAAATTGGATTCTTCTTTTCGTTGTCGTAAGGTATCTTCCCTTTCTCTTTTCTGTCGCTACTACTTACATCGCTGCTCTGATGAGTTGGCGAGCTGCATCCCTCCCCCACTCGCCAAGCAGCCTCGTCTCACAGGTACTGTTTGGTAATTTGTAGCTTGCGGCTTGGTCGGTGCAGCGACTGCTTCTTCCCATCTACCTCCAGACTCTGGAATTCTTTTCCACCTTCTGTCTTTCCAAATTCTTATAACCTATCTTCCTTCAAAAAGCGGATCTACCGTCATGTCAGCCTAATGCTCTGTATCTCTAGGTCCTCAGGCCTTGACTATTTTTTGTCTGTCCTTTTCCTTTGTGTATCATTACCTGATCTCTGCCTTGTCCATAACCTTTTTTTTTCCTTCATCTTAATATTTTCTCATGCCCAGGACTTTATCGAAGTGGGCAGTTTTTTGCTTGTCCCGGTGTCACACTCATAAAAAAAACACACAGGAATCATAGATACACAATATTAAAAACAGGATTGTTATGATTTAAAGCAAATGCATTAATTTATATAATTGAAATTGAAATCAGAGGATAACATCATGATTTAAATCAGGATTATTTTGTTATACAAATATGGTAATAAGTCTAATTCCATTTAGATATAATATAAAAATACATAATCTACTGCAACGGAGCAGCTTCAAGGAACTTGCATGGCTATGGATAGATGAAGCAAGGTCTACAATGACCCTATAGTTTGTGTAACTTTAAATACTACAGACAAATATCTATCTCACTGACTCCATTGACACAGTCAATGGAGTCAGTGAGACACACCAGATTATCTGATGGAATCAGTTGAATATGCCAAAGAGAAATGTTAAGGAGAGTTTGGAAGCAAGGTAAGGAGTTTTATAACATATAATCCGACTAACAAGTCAAGTCTAAGAATATTGGAAAAGACACACAAATCCATTATAGCATAAGGATGTTCTGCACACTTGCTAAACCTTCTTTCACAAGACCTGCAAATATAGAGTATTGACGACTACATCAATGAAATAATTGAATCAACTGAAATCATCATATTCCACGAGCATTGTACAAACAGGCAGGAGGATCAAAGCTAGAGAAGTCCTCAGATACAACATGGAACACTGTTGCAGAATCAATTTAAGTTTATTTAAAAAAGTGAGAGATAATGGTCAAGGTATGCAAAGAAAATGGTGAAGACACTGATCTGCATAACGAAGGGAAAGTAAATGACGGAGCACTGGAAAGGACTACAAAGGATTATATCTGGAAAGACTCAAGTATATAGCTGTGGCACTAGATGGTATTCAGAAAGAACACACCCTGTTAAGTGATGCTGTACTGAAAAGTGATATTAAGGAATATTCAGCAGACCAAGATAGAGAGTTTTATAAGTAAAAGTAGTTGTGACACCTTTCCACTTTCTAGCCAATGCAGTATATCCAAGGTATATGGTAGGTTTATGACTCCCGAGCAGGGAATCACTGAAGAGCAGCATGCTTTTTTTTTTTTTTTTTTTTTTTTGACACCAGGAAGGGCCAACAAAATTATAAAATAAAATAGCCCTCATCGGGCCTGGGCACGAAGAATACATAAAGTAAAGAGAAACAGAGATGGAGAGTGTAATGACTTGTCAGATGTGAAGGGATAATAAAAGATGTGTGATGAATATCCAAGAATATTCAGTGTAGCTGTAGGCATAGAAAAAGAACCGTAACTGAAGGAAGACTTAACATCGAACTGTCCTGGACAGACCTATTTAAGTTCAAAAAACCTTCAGCTGTAGTATCGCAACGGGCGGCTGGTGCCATGAGCCAACCTACTACATGATTGTAGGAGCCATTCATATTTCCTTCCAACTTTCATGTCATTCCATGGAAGAAGAGGATCATTTACATAGTTTCATTTTGGCAAGAATGTTGTAGGATTCCTCTCCTCCCTTGCTTGGTAGGAGGATTTTGAAAATTATTTAAAGTAAAATGTAATAGCTATTTCTATGCAATTACTTACGAATTGCATCGTCAGCAGGTGTTGAAAGGATTTTACATCACATGGTTTTGTACATTCAAATGTCAGGAAAAGGCATCAAAGCTGGTGACGATTGATAAGTATTTCACCTAAGCATGTTTTATTTGCAGTTTTTTCCGAGGATGATAATACAGAAGTACATGTTTACTTTTGTTTTATGCATTCAAAGGTCTAGAAAATGTATAAGATCAGGAGACTGTCAATAAGCATTTCTGCTAAGTATATTTTCAACATTAGTTTCTTTTGTTTTTTAAAAGATGAAAATTTGAGAATTAAGCATGTTTTATCAATTGCAGTTTTTTTTTTCCAAAGGATGTGAAGTATGTTATTACTTAAGTTTGTGCATTCTAAGGTCAAGGCAAGGTATCAAAGCTGGAAACTGGTCATAAGCATTTCTTTTGAGCATATTTTCAGCATTAGGCTTTTTTTTTTTTTTTTTTTTTTTTAGAAGATGAAAAATTTGACATAAAGTACATGCTACTTACGTTGTCCTGTCCAATCTTGTAAGAGAAAAGTTGTTAGCTCTTTATTTCAGAAATAGGCCTAATGCTTTTTTCTCCCATAAATACACGCCATAAGAGCAGCTGAAGTTATCAACTGTTATTCTACTCCCTTTGTGGCAGGGTATTGTGGTAGGTGGAGTAAACAACAGGAGCAGTGATTTAAATTAAAAAAAAAATTCGATTTAAATAAAACTATCGGTTTTATTTAAATAAAAATATCATAATTTTGTTTCCAATCCTGGTTAAAAATAATTGTATTTCGGAATCTATACCATAAAATCTGAGTAAATATATACAATTTCACCCGCTTCTTCCATCTTGAAGTGAAATTTATGCCCTATTAATGGTTTTTAATGTTTCTAAATAATCTGATCTTCAGAATCTTCAGAAATTACTCCTAATCTAGCCAAATTAACTTTACAAAACTTAACTGATCCTAACCTAACCCAAAAATGAGTAAATTACGACAATTTTGAATGTGGGATTAGTTCAAAGAAATGAAAAACTTTAAAAATATGTAGACATACTTAAACAACAGAAAAAAAGTCGGGAATATGTGGGGATTAAGGTATTATTTTAGTTATCGGGATTAATGGAATATGTCTTCTTTATATAAATGTTCCCCTAGTTGAGGTTAAGACGAACCAATAATGTGTTTTTTCGACACTTATAATCCCTCTTCTAAAAATTTACAGGGATTAATAGTAAAAATACACAAAAATTTGCACCCTACACAATCAACATCCAATGTTTATTGGTACCATACAGCTACAAGGGTACCAAATGCTTTTAAAAAACACGGTACTAGTCAATACAGACGAAGCTTAAAGGTACGCATATATATATTTATATATATATATATATATATATATATATATATATATATATATATATATATATATATATATATATATATATATATATATATATATATATATATATATATATATATATATATATAGGGTATATGATAGTAAAAAGGTAAATCTTAGAATACCATAAAAATTACACCCTACACAAATAGCCACTGGCACCGGTACCCAATAATTGCGGGTACCAAAAGATTTTACAGAGTATGGCATTTGCCTTTATAGAAGAATTCTTAAAGTACAAGAGTACAGACACCAATATTAATTGTAATAACATGAGTCTGGTATGTGAGAACCATTGAATCAGTACCTTGTATTTATCCACAATAAGCATGACTCGTTTGCTGAAATACGAAATCTCGGGAATTGTTTGGGTTAGGCTTCTTCTTGAAATTATACTAAAGATTGAACGACATCTGTCCTCGCTTTAGCTGCTCTGGTGGCTGGGTTATAAATTTCAGTTATTTAATAACTGAATGAACTAATAAATATGTAAACCAATAAATAAATAAATAAATAAATAAATACAAAATACAAATGATTATATAATAAATGACAAAATTATGATAATGAGAAGGGACCCGGCAGTACACAGATCAATTAGAATTTTCATTTCTCTCCTCACGAAAATATAATTCTTAATTCTATTTGTTTTCGTATTAAATTGCTTTTTTTTTATTCTACACTAACTTTTTGATATATATATATATATATATATATA